>JAVIWB010003925.1:0-52176 GCA_031893035.1 Dermolepida albohirtum | reverse complement strand
ATTCATAATAATTTACTCATATAGTGAAAAAGACATATTAAATAAATTATAAATAAATAAAGATCCTCTCTTATAAGAATTTTAAATACGGAAATACATTTGAATAAACAAGTATCAAAATTGTCATTTATATCTTATATAGTCATTTATACATCCATTATCAATTGTTAAACTTTAAAAAAAGGGGAAAGAAACGGCATACAATTTAAAAAACTAGTTAAGATGTAAGGTAGTGGTGTTAATGATTAGCAGTTGGAAGAAGAGAAGTGGGGAAACTCTCTAACCATATACACAATTTGTCACATACACTCCGCGCAACATGAATAGGACCAACTGCATATATGACATTTGTAGTTGGTATAAACATGGTAGCGCGCTGGAATTGTTATTTTCGAAAATAAGAGGGTTGATAAAAAGATGTATGTAGGTACCAAATATAATTTTTGTAAAAGTCAGTGCAAATGTACGTTACTAATGACAATAAGTAGAGTAATTAAACGCCACTTGAATACGACCAATCTACAAAATAAAAGATTCGTTTGCAATAACAAAATACTTTATTGTTCAATAATGAGTACTTTTGCCATTATTTCTTATAACCTCAAATAGTCGGGATGGAATGGAATTATACAGGGTTCTCAAGTAGTCAACGGGAAGTTCCGCCCAACTTCGTTTCAGCGCCTGCTCTAGTTCGTCAGCGCAACTGAATTGGGTAGCGTTGATACAATTTACGCGACAACCATCCCCAAACATTTTCTATGATGTTCAGGTCGGGGGAGAGCGATGGCCAATCGAGAACCTCCATGCCTTGTTCTTGAAACCAGCGTCGAACAATGCGCGCGGTGTGAATACTGGCATTATCCTGTTGGAAAATAAATGGCCCACCTGCCATAACGTTGGAAAATTTGTCTTTCACCTGTTGCAGCAGCTGGACGTACTTTTCCGAATTCTGTCTGCCCTTCACTATTACTAAATCAACAGGTCCGTTATAGGAAACAGCTCCCCATACCATGACTGAACCAACATCGGCTCGCCTTCGTGACTGAATCACTTCATCTTTACGTAAATCGTGGAAATAATAAGAAAACCCATCCGGGTCATCTAAATTAAACTTCCTCTCGTCACTGAAAATAACAGTTTGCCATTCTCTTGTCCACCCCATTTTTGCTTGAGCAAACTGAAGACGTGCAGTGCGCTGAAATTCCCTTAAAGGAGGCCGTCGTTTAATTTTCAAACGTTTTAAATACGGACAGGTCTTCAGTAACTTCTGTACAGTTCTTACCGATGCATTCGTTCCAACGTTATTCGCGAATTTTCTTGCCGTTAATGCCGAATTCGATGCTTCGCGTAATATGGCTCGACGTTCTCTCTTAGTTGTAACGGATGTTGTTCGCCCTTTAAAACGTTTTCCATAATTCTCGGGATCCCTAATAAAATTGTTCACAACCTGGTGTGATCGACTTATTTTCTTTGCAGTAACCCTTGAGGAATACCCTTCTTGATGGAACGCTTTAATTTTTCCAATTTCTTCCATACTTAAGCACTTCTGTCGTCCCATCGTTGCACAATACCCTTAATTACAGATGTTTGTTTATCCGGATACACGTTGTAACTCGACACTCATCCGGTAGCTTACTATTAAATACTGGTCGTATCCAACCGGCGCGGTGCATTTTATATGTATGTGGTACTTACGTCACCCAATGCATAACGTTAGGCACTATTGCGCAATAATGCGTATTATTTGCCATATCATACCATTACAAACTTGCATTGTATTTTTAGTAAATGAATTGTTTTTCAAACCACCGAAAGCTTGCAACAAGTCGGGTGGTCCTATTCATGTTGCGTGGAGTGTATAAGACGGAACTTTTTTAAAATAGTAATTCTAAGTGGCGCCATCTATAAAGAAATATGCATCGGTAAGGTGGATCTTTCACCAATGTTATGTCAAAATATCAAGACATTTGGAACATTAGAAGCAGAGAAATTGTGCATAAAGCAAGTATTTGACATTGGTCGAAAAAAGAATATTGAACAAAGATCAAATATTAAGTTCTGTTTTAAACTTGGTAAATCGTTTATTGAAATATTACTTTGATGAAACAAGTGTATGGTGGTGCGTGGTTATCACGTACGAGTATGTATGAGTGGTATAAACGATTTAAATATATAATAGTGACATCTTCCGGAGAGTAGAGTAGTTAAGTGCACGACGTGGCAAAGCTACAGTAGCATAGTGCTACCTTGTGGGACGTAGCGGAATTATGCAAAACCACCAATTATGTTTGGTTTATCGAAGTATTCAACGCCATCTTGGTGCAAGTAGCTTGTTTGGAAAATTCAAGTACTTTCAAGAGTTTTCGGATGTTTTACTCACTGAGGCCCCATAGGACAAATACGAGAGACAACCGAGAATTGAACAGTTCCAAACTTTAATTAACAGCGACAATTGCTATCTGAAGAACAAAATATAGTGCGACTAGCGTACTTTGTGATTATAGTTTCTTAGTGATAATAATATTATATAATAATAATTGTGTGTGTCTCATTTAATTAAATTGGCTTAAAAATAAATCCAATCCATTTCGATTACTCAGAACCCCTGCTCTTAATAATATTAATTAACATTATGTATTAAAGAATACGATATAAAACGTCATTATGGGACTGAACATTCTTAGAATTAATCCAAATTTACAGATGGCCTATGGTTAGAGAAAATATGAGTCTTTTGAAACGCAACTTGAAATCTCAGCAATTGTTGATTAAAGAAGTAAATGCTAAACAAGAAACAGCAACTTGCACTAGTTTCCGTGTAGCTCATTCAATAGCGAAACATGGGAAAACTATTTACTTATGTTGAATCAATTAAGAATTTCATGATTTCAACAGCAGAAGAAATATGTCCAGAAAAAGCTAATATATTTAAAAATATCAGTTTCATTATTGATGATGGCAAAAGTATGTGTGGAAAAATAAAGGTGTCGTTGTTCTAGTAACAAAGGCCGTAGAAAATGACGGTGGTTTAAGACTATTAATCGTACATTGCATCATTCATCAACAGTTTTTGTACGAAAAATTCCCGGATATATTAGAAGTTTTAAAGATAGTCATGTTAGTTGCTAATTATATGAGATCACATGTGCGCAATCATAGTCAATTCCTTGAGTTTATTGAATATATTGGAGAAAGTGACTTACATTATTATACTGTAATCTATTGGCTTAGCTATGAAAAAGTTCAAACGCGATTTTTTGAGCTCCGAGCAAAAATCGAAATTTTTTTGAATGAAAGGAATCGTCTTCTCGCTGAGTTACAAAAGAGTGAATGGTTATGGTTGACTAAACATATGAATGACCTTATTTAAAATTACAAGGAGAAAATCAACTTTTGCCTGATTTATACATTCATATTAAATCCTTTCGACAATTGTTTTGTTTCAATCTAAATTGAACTAAAAGTTCTTTACGCATTTTAATACAATCCAAGTATGCAGTGAGTAAATTGAGACTCCACTTCCGATAGATTTCGCAATTGAAGCTTTGAATTCTTTAAAAATAAATTTTAGGTTTCGTTTTTCAGATGTTGGTGTAATTGCAAAACGATATCAAGATTTTTCAAAATACTTTTAACGCCGATATTGAAATCCTTGTTCTAGAACTTCATATGGAAATGATTAATTTGCAACGTAGCGATATTTTAAAAAAATATATTTAAAGTTGTCATTGCTGGAATTTTATAAGAGTCTTCCACTCTTTTCCGCTTTCACCATATTATCTGTGTGGAAAAACATTCTCCGAAATGAAATATTATAAAAAGTACGTATAGTTCTTAATTAACTGATAGATATTTTTGTATTTTATTTTAGATATCATCATCTGAAAGTACCTTCTATTAAAAGAAAAACAAGTGACTGTTTTCTGCATAATAAAATAACAAATCCATCAAGTTTTGTGTTAATATTTCAAACTTATTTAGCAATTGAAAAGTATCCATCATGATGGATTGTATAAAGTCCCAATACTTATAACATAACTAAACTAATTCAAATTTGTTCATTAAAATTAAAGAAAGCTAAAATTAAGTCGAAGATGAAATTAGAAATCGAAGATTTACATTACCATATATTTCGTTCATCATTGGCAATATGCTGACAAACATGTCTGTTTCTTTATAAAATAGGTTTAATTCATTATTGAGAGTTTCCATAATTCCATCACGCATGCATTTTATTATAAGAGCCAAATTTTCTTTACTGCCACTAAAAAAATAGATGTAAATTAAAAAGCTAAAATTCATTACGAAATACACTTGTTTAAAAAACGGTCTCTTAAACTAAAACTTGTTGCTTAAAGAATTAACGGTTACTTCGCCAAAACTAAAATTAAGAAAAAGTATATTTAACATAATTTTTTGACTTCAGTATATTTGAGAATAAGTATCTGAACCAATTATTGTATTTTAATTCTTTTTTTACAATTTTACAGAAACGTTGTTGCTATACTTCTTACTAAGAAATAATGTCTATAATCTCCTCAAACATCTAAAAGGTTCATTAAAGATTTGGCATCTTAACGCCATAGAACAGATTAGCATGTCGTGCATTTATAGGAAAATCATCCCATTCCTCCATGATAGTATTTCATATGCGTGAAGCATTCTTTGTGGCCATATTTGGAAACCATTCGTCTTCCCACGACTCCCCAAACCCCCGACTGTTATATTGGATTACTATTTAAGGAATTGGCTGGCCATACCATCTGTCTATATCAACCTCATCAATTTAGCGGTTGATGATATCTGCTCGTTGGGGGCGAGCATTATCGTCTTCAAAAAATTCTTTCACTAATCTCGCATAGGGAAGAACAATCCGTCGCAGAATCTCGTCCAGATAACTCTTAGCAGTAAGAGCTTCATTTTATATGAAATAAAAGTCAGTGTGCACTACAGTGTTTATCTCAGCCCCTAAAATTATGCCACCATTTTCATATTGATGCCATTCACTAAACAATTGCGCGTTATTACGAGTGCCGGGTTAACACTAAATCAAAATACGTCTATTGTTTGGTTGTAACACAAATTTGGGTTCGTCACTGCATAATACTCGTCAAATTCATTATGACTTCAATCGATATGCTTATTTGTCCAGATTCTATGGAATCTTTTATGATCTGCAGTAAAAGGAATGCAGACCAATTATCTTCGTTGATAGCAGCCTTCCAGTGGCAACAACAATCTCACTTCAAATCTGGGCTTCATGTCAATTTCAAAGGATATCACTTAGATAGATAACACTTGGTGTTATTTTAATGTTGGTCGAGTTTTCACTTGCATTCGTTGAACACCTAGAGTGTCCAAAAAGCGATTTCAAAGTTAAGAAATTACGCTTTTAGCTTAGTTTAGGTAGTTCAGAAACATTGTTGTGTTCCTTCACTTTCTGCAGATTATGATGTGTTCCCATTTCTGACGACACTCAAAATTGGAAATCTTTATTACACATTACACAGCTGAACTTTTGGATACTGGCCATTTAAAAAAGTTAAAACTAGTTTATAGAAATATTTCCATGTGTTATATTAACTAGAGCTACTATTTATCAATAATTACATAGAATATCCGTTGATTACTTTGAGGAGTGTAGAAAATTATTATAAAATAATTAAAATATGTAAATTAATATAACTAAGGAAGTAATACTTGATATTAAATATTTTATTCTAATTATCTTACTTCGTGATTCCATTTCTATTGAAGCTAACGTTAGCCCTAAATACATCTGTTGTATAGTTTTCGCCTACAGAAACAGCTGGTTTACAAGAAAAACCCAGAATTTTTATAATGTCTTTCTTAAAATAATTCTTCAAGGCTTTGTGAAAAAAGTCTATATCAATCCATAAAGGAATACTCATTATTGTGGATGTTTCTTGCTACAAAAAGCAAACAAAGTATATTATAGTAAAAATTAATGGTTTAAAATATTTATAATAATATAATTTGTATAAATGATCTTAGTTTCAATACTTTCCAAAACTTCCGTCGGAGAAAACTTAATGACATAGATGATTAGTTCTTTGTATTGTCATTTCTTTTCTTTTTTCTGAAAGTCTAGCAAATTCCTAAAAATCTTATAGTGCGATAAGTTTTTTAAGTACAATCGTATATACTATAAACTACTCAAGTTTGCCGGTGTATCAATAACACTGCAAAATACGAACATATACCGGCATTTGTCTAATTCGTCGATAGTCACATGTGTTGAAGAAAGAAAGGGCGCAAACGTTTTTCTAATAAAGTTACGCGAAATCGTGAAAAAATGTGAACAAACGTATGCAGAGCATGTGTATTGTTCACACATGTGTCACGCATAATACAGATAAAATAGTGTTTTGACTTTCGACTTATGAAATTTCTCTATTCTGTTATTGTACTAACAGCTAATTTATCATATTTATTTCATCATCTTTGTAAGTTTACACTAGGTAGGCTTTTACTTTGTTATTTATGTCAACATCTTCAGTGATCACATGATCGGAAAACATTCCTGATTTAAACTATATAATTACTTCATTACATGTACATACATATAGGCATATACATATGTATACGATACATTTCGTTGAATGTTTTCGCGGTCGTTTGTTGAAGCGGTATTCTTCGAGATATTTCGCCGCACTCGAATGATTTCGTCTTGAGAAGGACATCTTTTGTCCCGACGTTTCAGTGACGCCTCTTCCACCTTTCTCTTACGAATTTCAAGAGGGCGTTGCTTGCAAAAGCAAGGACTGTACATGTTTTTGCCACCCTTTCCTTCCTCTAGAGAGTTTCGTTTTAATTTCATTCTTTTATTAAAATAATTTGATACTAGTCGTAACAATCACAATAAAATTAAATAATAAAATAATGTTTGTCTTTAATGTATAATTATGAAGCCAGGTCTCATCAACAACTATATAAAATAATGTAAAAAATCAATAGAATCACGTTGACAAAAACCCCAAACTCTGTTTTTAGGTTTTTGATCCATTGTTAGTAATTATGGCAGTAATTTGGCTGAAAGTGTCCTGATAGGTAAACATTCATGTAAAATGTATTTTAATTGTTTATATGAAATCTTTGCATTGTACACCACTCTTGAACCTCGATAATATGATGATCATTCGACATGTATTATGAAGATTGATGGTTATTTTGATGGAGCCTATGGTTGATTAACTTAATCACTTAAGACTTTCCATATTAATCTTCGTATTCTGTATACGTATTTCGACAGTTAAGTTGTCATTATCAGCAGATAATTAAACAGCGTGACACCGTCGAAAGCCAAAACGCACACTGAGCGACACTGTTTAATTATCTCCTGATGATGACAAGTTAATTGCCAAAATACGTATACAGAATACGAAAATTAATGTGCAAAGGGGTTATATATCAACCTTAACTGATTATGAAGATTGATGTTGAAAAATTACAGTAATTAATTACACTTTACCACATTACTGCAAGTATTTACTTATTTTAACCATCAAAACGTGTATCGCGCATTCTATAACGGAATTCGATAAAATTTTAACATTTTGTGAATTAGATTATGGGTGTACTAATATAAATGTATTTATTTTCCTCTATCTATTCTTTATTCTTTATCATCTTATGACAATTTCAGCCTATGCATTAAAAAATAGCTACTTTTTCTAGACTCGCTTATACTCTTTTTGCCTTACATTAGTGCCAGTATATATACAAACTTGTCAATAAATTGTCTTTATTTTCTCTTTGTGTTGTAATATAAACTAAATAGTTTAAAGATGAATTTATTATGTTTTTGTCAATTACAGGTTACATTTAGAAACCAAAATTTGTTTCAAATCGTAACGTGTGGACTGACGAAAACATAATAAATCCATTTACGTAATAATGAAGATATTAATCTTAGAGTACTTTTATGCCTGGATAGAATAGCTTTTGAACCAGACGCACACTATTCAGAAAAAAAGATATTAATCTTAGCAGCAAAGCTTTTGAACCAGACGCACACTATTCAGAAAAGAAGATTGATGACCAAGCCTTAAATAATGCTTGATCTACTTCCTCTGATTCACCTGTTAAAGAACAATACACCATGAATCTATTTATGCATTGTATAAATAAATAATAAACTTCACTTACTGTTAATAGTATTGGTTATTATGTCTAGAATTATTATGACGCTATTATTAAAAAAATTGTTTAGATATTATCCTTCTACAAATTTTTTAACACCAAGCAAGCTAAAGCAAGTTCTTTTACCTACATATTTGAACGTTAATTTTCCTAAATGTAAGTATGTATTTAACAATGCACACTTACCTTACAAAAAGACCCACCACTGCTTCGTACACTATCACTGAAAAATCCAAACAAGGAGGTCTTTTATATATTAGTTTAGGCCTTAAAATATGTATATAAATATGGGTTTACATTCATATATGCGTGGTAATAATGATTAATGTATAAACTACACGTGTCATCTAAGTATATTTTCCTAAACGCATAATAGCATATTCCGTTGACATTATAACAAAAAATACAAGAATTTGAACAGATCACATATTAACATATTAAGACTTCACTATAGAGCTCCACTTGAAATTTAAAATATATGAATTGTATCGTATGTGCCTAGAACAACGTATCTTTATGCATGTAGATAATTATGTAATTTTGCTATATCACGAACAAATTAATAACTACTATTAAGCCGATTGTGTGATTACTTCTGTAGTTCAAGGCAATAACAATGGATGATACTTAAATTTTACGAACAAATATTTCCCAAAGTGCTTTTTGATTCAGTATGTATGAATAGTAGATAATAATATACTTTTATATTTCAGCAGGATGTTCCCATTTATATGAGTATGAAAATATTTACTAAACGGAAATGATACATTTGCTTTGAATAATTACGTAAAGAACATAATTATAAAATAAACGTCTTGTTTTTTACTGCTAGATCTTAAAAATCCCAAAATGTGCAGAAATTAACGAACATTCAAATAATTTAAACCATTAATAATGAATATTCCCACAACTACGTAACATTAATTAATAGACACCAATAGCTTTATAGCAACCACATCAACAGAAGAATGAACACCAAATATTGAATGTCTATGGCAACAAAATATTGACAACAATAGAAATGTTAACAACGTAGGTTCACGTCAGAATACAAGAAGATACTATAAACGATATCGGAAGCCTACGAGTAACAATTCTAATTAGTGTTGCCAGTTGTTTACTCAAATTTTGTTTTGTTATAATCAACTTCTAAACCGATTAGAACAGTTTCACAAATACACTAGTTTTGTCTGGACTGAAGAATTTGCCAAACAAGGGACACCATTACGATAACTAAACTAACTAAAAATAGCTGAGTAACACTATTCTACAAAGAGTAATAGGAAAGTTTTGCAATATGACGCAACAATGAATCGCAGGAAGCTGCTTGTTGCTGCATGTAGCAGCCGCGCCATGTCGATGGGCTCAGTTATTCATTAGCAGTGAGAGTGTAAACTGCTTGCGATGGCATCGTGGTCACGAAATGAGATAAGGGCAGTTTTGCGTTATAATTTCATGTGTGGTTTAAACATAGACCAGTGCTTCGAAGAAATTACTCTTGCACTAAGTGATGTTTGTCCACATCGCATAACGATATTCAGGTAGTATAACGAATTCCAAAGGGGAAATTTAATTGTCGAGGTTGCTGAGAGGCCGGGAAGGCCAAGAGCGTCAGTTACGGAGGAAAACGTTACTACTGTGAGGAAACTGGCGAGGATAGGCGAGTGACCTATCAACAGATAGAGAGTACTTCGGGCATAAATGCACCAGCAATTCGTTCGATTCCGCATGATCATTTGCACGTAAAGATTGACTGAAGAGCAAATAACACGACGTATGACTAGCTGCCGGGAGGTGCTAGAAAAGTTTAATAAGGGACAATCTCGGTATGTGAACAACATTGTGACAGATGACGAGACTTGGCTGTACTATTACGATATGCCGACCAAAGCTCAAAACAAAGTTGTTGTCAGAAAATCCCGATCTGTAAAGAAGAAAATGATAGCTGTATTTTTCAAATCGAGTGGAATTGTGGAACGCGTCGTTTTGGATACATAGAAGACAGTCACAGATAAGTGGTATACTGAACAGTGCCTGCCTAAAGTCAATGGATCTATGAAGAACCTGCGGCCAAAGTCAAGAATGGACACCTGGTCCCATAACTCCATCACGATAATGGTCCAGCTCACCGCGCAAAGCCTGCACCGAATATTTATTTTCCGGTATGTGAAAATGAAGCTAAAAGGGAGGCGGTTTTCCAGTGATGAGGAGTTTCTGCCGGCTTTGGACAACCAGTGTGCTTTACTCCCTAGTGAAACTTGGCAGAACTGGTTTAAAGATTGGTTTCCGAGGATGGAGAGGTGTAATGAGTGTAGAGGAAATATATTGCAAAATTTTCCTAATACGCTTTGTATAATATGGCCCCTACGGCATTTATACCAGTTTGTTTTATTATTTTTTTCAGCACTATGTTAAATAAAACTGTCAATGGGGAGGGTATTCTTATTTTCATCTTTACTACACATATTGTATTACTTAATATCAGTTTAACTAATCTTATTATTTTCTTAGGGATTTTAAATTATTTTAGAATATTTATTAGCATATTTCTATTTGCAGTCACAAGCTGCTATAAAATCAACAAATAAGATGACAATAAGAATCTCACAGGCATGCATCAGGGATAAAAATTGTTTAACTAAAAGAACTTAACGCATCTCTCTCAAAATTACATTATAATCTTCTAGTATTTTCTGTTATGACTACTATCTTTACTAAATTAGTACTATAGTCACTTTACATATGCCGTTCAATATTATTCCCTATATATGTATACAGTGACAGTTTTGTTCCACATACTTTTTAAGTCAAATTTCTCTTATCATTGCCTCCGTCATTCACTTCTTATTCTAATTTTAAAAAATGAGATAAATTACCATCACGCTGACAAGAAGTCATGTAAATTATTTTGATAAGAGAATTAAAAATTAAAAAGAATTTTATGGCTGAAATTTTTAAGTGGATATTTTATGTTAGGGCATTGGTTACCTCTAGCATCAACACTGGATTTAAATACTGTAAATGATAATTACAAATATTTTCGCTTCACAACTTGGATAACTAAGTATACTAAGCATATTGGCTTATAAGAAATTTCACCGACCGTATTGTACAGTGATGATAATAAACATTTAATAGATGATTTTCTGAGATATTGTTTCATTAAAGAAAACAAGAATTTGATAAAAGCGGACGAAATATTGTAAAAATGGAAGAATCAAATGAAGTAAAACTATTGCATATCTAATTTAAATACGGTCTTGACGCCGAATTAACACCGATCCTTTTTAATGGACTCAATCACCGAATATCTTTCAATCAGCTTTTTATTAATGAGTAATATCTAAATTAATTACTATCTAATAATGAATAGTTTGATTTTTGCAGGTCTATAATTATCTGGGACAGATACGTGTTTAATAAATTGGATTAGTTATAGATCTATTAAGTGACATAACTAAATATCGAATAACCTGGCTGCATACACATGAACACTCGTTTTGCAAAAAAATTCCGTGCACCTAGTTTTACCTAAATTACCTAAACATACCTTTTATAACATTTCTAATAACATCCGAAAGCGATAAAGTATTAATATTATTAAATTTAGAAGAAAAATTGTATGGTTAGCATAAATAAATAAATGGTTTTGAGTGTAATTAAAATGTAAGAAGATGGAAGTGTTAAAAGGAATGTGGTGACCGATAATATGAAATCTATGATTAGATGGAATTTGATTAAGTTATTTAAGAGACAATATATTTAATATAGTAAGAGATGCTGTATTTCAAGATTCTGTTCAGCAGTATTCCCTAGAATTAATAATTCTGAATTAAAATGTTATACAATTGTTAAAAAGCAGTTATTGTCCGAAGAAAATAAACAATCCATTAGTTGATATTGTTACATCAATTGGCAATATTTTGTACAAATTAGCTTTAGTAATGGTTCTCCATTTCCAGTGGAAAAGTAAAGGAAAATAAGTCTTGTAGATGAACATGTAATAATGTGTCGAATAAATATTAGACATTATGTGTGTGTACTGATAATTATAACAAATTAGTACTTAATCATAGTTTAATTAGTTTCCAAAACTTATTAAAGTCTTATTAACATTAACAGAAAAAGATTTCTCAAAAGATCCTGATCTTCATTTTCAGTGAAAATAAAATTGTGAATTGCTTATTTTTCTTGGACAATAACTATTTTTTAACACTTAAAATATTATTGATCCTGCGTGATACTGTCAAACAGAAAATTTGCTTGAAATATAGCAACTGTTGCTGTCTTAAATAGATTTTCCCTTAAATAATCTAATATATATCTTATTACTGATTGACATTCTCACTAGCCCCTTTTTTTTATTATAATGCTTCTATCTTCTCGACTTTTCTTTATACTCTACACCCTACATTTATATATTAACCATCCTTCTTCTAAATTTGATAATATTAATACCTTGATTTAACACAATTAATTTCAAATTAGAAATGCCATAAGAGTCAGTTTGATAGGCATAGATAAAAACCAGAAGTACGAAATATATCAATCAAATTTCAGCTATTTTACATTCTCATTTAATTCCTTGTTATGTTGTTAGTATTTTTCAAATGAAGTTGTGTTGTTAGTATAAATTTTTTAAAACAGAAAGTACATGATTAATTTTTCAAAATATCATGAAGAAAAATGTACATGTGTATGTATTTATATTTAGATATTCATTTACGATAAGTCTTCAAATAATTTCTGCCAAACTACACGGTCTGTCGCAGAGAAAACCGAACTTTTTAAAGCATTTTGGCACAGCATTTGGAACTGGAAAAGATTTATGCAAGGTTTGTAGTATACAAGCTAACTGAATTCAAATTGTACAGACTTGATTAAAGACACAAAAAAGGACGAAAACTTCAGGTATTCTATTTTAACTGACGTGGTGTTTTCAATATGATCAAGAGACTAGCCGTCAAAGCTCTGAATGGAAGCATCCAAGCGAAGAAAGACCGAAAAAAAACCGTGTGGACAAGTTAAAAGTGAAGACAATGTTGATTTGTTTTTGTGATTCGAAAGGCATAGTGCACAAAAAGCTTGTACCAACTAGTCAAACAGTCAATGCTGTATACTATCTTGGTGTTATGAAGCGTCACTTGGCGCCTATTCGTCTTGTGCGCCCTCAATATCGTGAAAATGGTAGCTGGCGTTTGTTACATGATAATATACCATCTCATCACTTGACGCTTATCACTGATTTTCTAACTACAAATGGTATTTTAACCATCAACCACTCACCGTATTTACCGGATTTGCCCACCTGTGTTTTCTATCTATTCTCCAAACTACATTTGAAAGGACAGTGTTATGTCGACGTTGAAGCCATTAAAAAGGCGTCGACAACGATTTTGAAGGACATCACTTAAAAATTCGTTCGACATGTTAATTGACCGTGCAAAACGTTGTATTGAAGCCGAAGGCGACTACGTTGAATAAAATAAATGAATTTTACCAAAATAGTAAGCTTTTGTTTTTATTTTAAAAAAGTTCGGTTTTCTCTACGACAGACTGTGTATGAGTAATCATGATTCCTTGAAAATTTGTAACAGTTATTAAAACAGTTAAAACAAAAAATATAGAATTTCATAAAATATTGCCTACATGATGGAATCTGGTTGTGACAATGACACAAAGAATTAAAACAACGATTACAGAAAATGATTGTGTTACTAAATGTTAACAATTACAAGTAAATTATCGTCTAGAATGTATATAAAAGGTCTGCCAAATGTATCGATAAATGCAAAGACTTTTGGTTTAGCCGGAAATAATGTTATCTTTTTTATTTTAAATGAAATCTCCTGTATATTTTTAAGAATTTCAATAGAGCTCTGGTTGGAGAGTTCTAAAATTGATACTTAAAATTGATTATAAAATTATGTTTATGTTTTGTAGGCAACTGAATTATAGTACTTGACCTAATCTGTCAGAATTAACTTATTTTGAAGAACCGTAATGTTACATTTTTCTTTCATGATATGTATATTAACTGGACAGAAATATTTAAATTTTTTACGTGATCAAAGCTTTTCCTACTATTGAGGAAGATGAGGAATTACTTGTCAGCGTTTGGCACTATGTGCTCCAGATTTAAATCCCCTACATTTTTTTCTATGGGGTCATTTAAAATCCGCCATTTATACCGGACAGTCGCATAGTTTGTACAAGTTACGGCCGAGAATAATTGAGAAAGTGCAATTAATTTGTAAGAAGGTATTGGCAAGATGTTAGGCAAGAATTTGTTCATAGGTTTACACTGTCTGGAAGTGAAGGGTTATATCGAAAACTTTAATTGATATTGTTTTTGTGTTATTTTTTATTTTCAATAAAATTTGTTGTATTACATTTAATTAAATAGTTCTGTTGTTATTGAACAAAAGAGTGCTAAGCCTTATTATTACTGAACTCCCAAGGGAGAGATCTATTAAAATTCTCAGAAAGAGTGTTTCATTTAATATAAAAAAGTTAAAATCGTTTCGGGCTAAACTGGATGTATAATTCAGATATAAATATGCTCATCGAATTCCCTATTACCAATTTTAATGTCTCGCAAGTTTTTTTTCTACACTAATAAAATAAAATATGAAATATCTTAGTGGCATAAGACTATTATAAAGTACATTTTCAATATTATAATGTTCTCATAAATATATTCCTTTAGAACATCTACAAATATACACCTCTCTATTGGAACTTTCTAAATATATATACAATAAATTATCTCACTAGTTTTTGCTTACTATTTGAAAAATAATTGTACGTCATATTGGCTTTAAGTTGCCATACCTGAAATTTTGAATTGTAATGCTTTTAATGATTTTTATCAAATAATGTATTTTTGTAGTTTAAAAGCCATTCATTATTTTAAGAAATAATGTAGAAAAAGCAACCAAAGCGAACACTTATATATAAAACTAAGTTAAACAATGGCAAGCCCTCAAATTTAACTCCATACAAACTATAAATATATTTTAGAAAATAACTCAATTTTATAAGTTACATTTTAGCTAAATCATATATGATATTAGCTATTAAATCTTATTTACTAGTATTATCAATGAAGTATGAATATAGTGGTAATTGTAATCTATCTTTTTACATTGATTTGACATCACAATTCGTTTATTTAAGCATATGAAAATCGTAACATGTAGCATCTTAAAATTCTTTATTCAAAAACTTATGTACTGGAAATTTTTTTTGTATCTAACATAAGACATGTTGGCAATTCTGTATAAAAACATTGCCCTCTTGAAAATACGGTATTTTTAATTTTATAAACAAAAATGGCGTCTTCACAGGATGCTTGGTATTTATCTTTATTAGGATTAGCAGAACATTTTAGAACTTCTAGCCCTCCAATGATAAAATTATGTATACAGTGTTTACAAGCAGTATTTAATTTTAAGCCACCACCCAGGGTAGAAGCCCGTACTCATTTACAATTAGGCAATATTTTACTTACACATACTAAAAATATAGATTTAGCTAAGACTCATTTAGAACAAGCGGTAAGTATTTTCAAAAGTAATTCAAACCTTTAAGTATTTATTTTTTTATAGTGGATGTTATCGCAAATGATAAATTCATTTGATGATGTTAAATTTGAAGCTGCAAGTGTACTAGCAGAACTTTATGAGCAACAAAAGCAGATGACATTATCGAAACCTATATTGCGTAAAGCTATAGAACTTTCACAACATAATGTTTATTGGCATTGTCGATTGATATTTCAACTAGCAGTAAGTATATTTGAAAGTCAGAGGAATAGAAGAGAATACTTTTTATTTCTAGCAAATACATGCGACAGAAAAAGACTACCAATTAGCTAGTAGTTTATTGGGCGTTGGAGTTGATTATGCACATATTTCAAATGCATATTACACTAGGGTATTATTTTTGTTAAGCAAAGGGATGGTATGTTGCAAGGTAGGACATTCTAAAATATTTCATTAAAAATATTTTTAGTTATTATTGATAGATAAAAAATTGCAAGAGGTGCAACCGGTTTTAAATCAAGCTGGACATCTGATAGAAACTTGGACTGGTGGCATGTATCAAAAAGAATATTTAAAAGTATATTACTTAGTGTTGCAGGTATAATTAATTTGGAATTTATTTGTGTTTTACGTTTATCTCTATATTAAATGATAGGTTTGCCATTTTCTTATGGCAGGACAGGTGAAAAGTGTTAAGCCATGTTTAAAACAGTTGCAGCAAAGTATTCAGACAATTATGGCAACAGAAGATGGTACATATAGTTCCTTTTGCAGTCAGATATTATACTTTTGGTTTGTAGGGCCTAGCAATGGTGATATGTTTTTATGGATGCCAAAAGAACATCTTTATGTACTTGTATATTTAGTTACTGTTATGCATAGCATGCAAGCTGGTTATATGGAGAAAGCTCAGAAATATACGGATAAAGCTTTAATGCAGATAGAAAAATTAAAAAGTGAGAATTTATTTTCCATACGTAATCATTTTTATAAAGTTTTTATCACCTATTAGATATCAACAATGATTAGATATTGAATTTATTGGGTCCTTACTTGAAAAAAATTTATATTGATAGCTAATAATAAATATGCAGAATGTTAAAATGTTCACTTTTTTTTTTGCACATAACAATTGTTTGACCACACAGTGGCTTTTCCAAATGATTGAAGTAAACTAAATTCTAAAAGACAATTTAAAATTTTAAGGATATCCTATTTTATGCAATACATAATAAATTTATGCCCTATATGACAATAAGTTAAAATAGTGTAGGAACCATGCTCTTTGCTTATTTGTTTATTATTTAAAGTTTATTAATTTCTAAACACTTTAGTAAATTGAGTATGTTCTTTGCTTTGTATATGCATTATTTTATATTAATAATTTGGCATATCGTTATTACTAATTACATGTTTGTGAATATATCTTCTTGTTCAACATAAACATCAGCTGTGCATGTACCATATATTCTGATTTTATACTATATATGGGTTTTGTCCTTGTTATTTTTAAAATATTTTGAAAGAGAATTATTGGTTCTGAGTGCTACTTGTAAATTTAATTTTTTAAGAAATTTCACCAATTTCATATTTATGTCAAAATGAACTTTTGATATATTGTTCTATTGTATACTGCTAAATTTTGTTGTATCGAGTTAACCTATTGCATATAGTTGTGTTGATATATACTTCTTTATGGTAGAGTGAAAATTCAAATTTATTATTAACTGTTTTAATGGTTTAGTATAAGTTTGTTAAACTTTCATTTGTTTGAGTTCCTAGTGTGAATTGTATGTTAGTGTGTATAGTAATTTGATACATATTAACATACAGTTCATACTAGAGGCTAAAACAAATGAAAGTTAAACTTCAGGTCAATAAATCTGATACAACATAAGTTAGCAAGATACAACAGTATGATTCACAGGCCGATCGACATCCTTATGTCAAAGGTTTATTTTGATATCGGTATTAAATGGGCAAAATTTACCAAAAAAAAAATTTACAAATACCATTTCAAAACTATTAATATAAGTTAATATGTGATACGTGGATCAGTGACAGATGTTTATGTTGAACAAACAAACAACTAATTTCTTTAACAAAAGTATTTTAAAACGTAGAAAAGTAATGCATATAGAAACCACTTAAGACCAACTTAATAAGCGAATAGACTAGGTAAACGATTCACCCTTACTAAATTTGTTTGTGTAATGAAAAAGTTTAAATGCCCTAAAGAATATGATTTTCTCACTATTGTAAGTTATTGTCGGTTAGTTATGTTTATTACATGTTGTACAAAATAGGATATCTATAAAGTTTTAGAATGTATGTTGTAATGTAGTTTACTTCAAACATCTAAAGAAACCACTGTGTGGTGAAACAATTTTTATGTGGAATTATTAAAGAGCAGTCAGTGAAAATTTTTACAATCTGTTTATTAATATTAATTATTAAATAGCTTCTTCAGTTTTTACTAAGATTTTAATGAGAGGATATAACAAAAACAAAACCTCTTGGAATTAGAAACCTCATTTCATCTTACTTTCTTTATTATATTAATGGACATATGGATATCAAAATATAAAATTCTCAAGAAAGTGTTCATATATTCATTTACATTGTAAATAACACTTATATAATTTTCTTAGTTGTAGATAATAAACCTATATTATCAGTATTTCAATTGATGTTATTGGAGCACATTATAATGTGTAGGTTAGTGATGGGAAATAAAACGCAAGCATTACAAGAAATATCAGCTGCAACAGCACTATGTCGACAGCATCCTAAGTTGCTTGAAACTCATGGTCCACAATTACATACACTTCTGGGATTATATTCCATGAGTATGAATTGCATGGAAGCAGCAGAAGCTCAATTTACTGCTGCATTAACAGTAAGTTCTTCACTCTTTGAGAATGATTATAAGTTCCTTATATATACAAAATAATTTAAAAATTGTAATATATTACTGAACACTGAAAATATGTATTTAAGGTATGCACTAATATATTTTATTGTTATTTTAGACATCTCATGAGAGGGAGTTATGGAGCTTTGCAAATTTAAATTTAGCAATTGTATATTTAAGAGGAAGGAGAGAAGCAGACTTTAATGCTTTGTTAGATAGAATAAATCCAGAAAATTTACCTTCGCATTCACATAGTTTACGGGCAGCGGCATACTATGTTCAAGGACTTCAAGCATTTTTTCAGGGTCGATATAACGAAGCTAAGTAAGTATAAATAAGTATCAGTGCATAAATCGTTACATATTTATAAAAATCTGTTAGAACAAATAGTGTCACAGATTTGTAAAAAAAAATATTTAGAATTTTGTCACTAATTATTAAGAACAAGAAGCTACTTTAATTTTCAGTGAATACTAAGCATTTAATATAGGAATGAAGTATTCGTTGCCTTTTGTATAATTTTTAACAAGTATAAAATATATTACAAGTAACTAATAATTATATTTTAAGTAATTTCAAAAGTTTATTAAAATGTAATCTACACATTGAATAATTCTTATGCCGGCTACTAAGTTATTAGCCTATCATGTTTGCGTTTTGGGATCGAAGCCGACGACGGCTGTCCAGGAAGGTTTTTTTTCGTAGTTTCCTTTGTCATTTAATGCAAACACTAACTGTTAAGTCGCATCACGAATCCGGACGTAATAATAACTCATCGCTTATCAATATTTCCTCTAGCGTTAAGCTGCTTGAGATGTGAAGGCATAAATTGTTATTGTAATTATTACTTTTAGTAATTAAAATACTTCAAAAAATAGTAGTTAGGACTATAGAGACCTATCACTGTCTGTTCGTTTTATTCTAAGAACCATTTAAAAATATAGTAGACTTCAAAGTTTTGTAAGTCATTTCAGATGTTTACCTTTATTTTCAATGTTCAAAAGTCGAAAATGGTGAACTAATAATAGTTTTAAATATGCCGTTTAAAATATAGGAGAATAGTTTTAGTCATTCAATTCAGTGTTTCTCAACCTCTTTACACAGGGATCCAGTAAATTTGTTTGTACTAGTACCATGATCCAAATATATATTTCGATATAACAAAGTAGAACTAATTATAATAGAAGGTTACCCTTTATGCCCGTGGCAATATTTTATTTTTTTATATAGCTTTAAATTTCGGCGTGACTCAATATTGGGTCTGCATTTAAAGCTTAATACAATTATTTACAAATTGCAGTTAATAGTAAAATAAATAATAATAATAATAATAATCCACATTTACTGTTTATGATTTTTTCTAATAAATTTTCTTCTTTCTTAACTCCTTAATTACAATTTACATGGAATATTGCTATATTTACATCTGTATGTTTAGCCTGTATTCTAACCTGAAGCATTATTCACGAATATTGTATATTTAATACTATAAAGTATGTTATCATTATTTTAACAATTTATAACAATACCAAAAATTCACATACATACAAAGAGCCACTGCAGTTAGATTCACAAATAATTGAAAATAAGTTTCAACTGCTAAAAACTAAAATATCTAACATTATCATCTTGCTTTTCGGAAATCGCAATAGTGATGTGGATTTATTTTATTGAGACCTACTCCTTACCTACTTGATAACTTGAAGAATATTTAACGGATATTTACTATGTATGAAAAACCAGACATATGTTACTTTATTATTTATGTGTGTTATTTACATCTGAACTTTTATGAATAAATTGAGGTTAGTTTAAATTTTAAAAAATGGCTTATAAATACAAAAACCAAATCACAAGACAATATTTTTCTATTAACCATTTGTATCTGGGCTAACAAAAATTAATTGTTTTGGCCGGCAGCACTAATAAGTACCTTTCTATAGCTAAGTGATAAGTTACTTGGCTCATCAGGCTTGGATCTCGGGTTTGAATCTGAAACCACTGCCAGGGAAAGTTTTCAATTTTAAATCGCTTCACGAATGCGAGCATAATAACTCATACTCTACTAATGCACCTTGTAGTTAGCGTTAGTTTTTTTGGGGAATAAGAAGGCATTGATTATTATCATTATAAGCAAAATTTACACCATGCAATATACTACTGTGGGCAAAAAATAGTAAGACTTTGTTCATAATTTTTAAATTCTTAATTTATTCTTCCAAATCTATTTCGTCCCCCTCAAAGTAATCCCCCCTGGCCTCAATACACTTGTGCCAACGTTTCTTCCAATTCTCGAAACAGTTGTAAAGTCAATGATTCAAAACGGTTTCCCCGGAGCGGTCGTTTGAGTTTGCTGAATAGCCAGAAGTCACACGGAGCGAAATCAGGCGAATACGGTGGTTGCGCCACGATATTGGTTGAAAATTTGGCGAAAAACTCACGAAGAATTAATGCAGTATGTGACGGTGCATTATCGTGGTGCAAAAACCAAGAGTTGTCGGCCCATAATTCTGACCTCTTTTTACGAATAGCATTGCGCAAACGACGCATAACACTCAAATAGTATTCTTTGTTGACAGTTTGGCCGGTCGGAAGGAATTCGGAGTGCACCACACCTAGATAATCGAAGAAAACTGTCAACATAACCTTGATTTTTGACTTGCTTTGACGTGGTTTTTTTGGGCTTCGGCTCACCTTTGATACGATATTCGGCCGATTGATCGTCTGTTTCCGGGTCATAAGCGTAGATCCAAGTCTCATCTCCTGTTATGATGCCTTTCATTTGGCTTGATAGTCGGAAAGCATTGTTTCACAGACGTAAACGCGACACTGTTTTTCGAAAAAATTGAGTGATTTTGAAACAAATCGTGCTTTCACTTTTCTTAGGCCCAAATGATCTTTCAAAATGGTTTTCACTGATCCTTCCGATATTCCAACGATGCCAGTAAGGTCTCTGACTGTTAATCGTCGATTCTCAAGCACCAATTCCTTGATTCTATTGACTTGTTGATCATCAGTTGATGGCCGTTCTGGACGTGGTTCGTCATCAACGCATTCTCGACCCTCTTTGAATAATTTGTACCAATCAAAAACACTTGCTCGCGACAAACAATTATCACCGAAGGTCTTTTGCAACATTCTGAACGTTTCGGCACCAGAAATTTGATTCCGTACACAAAATTTAATGGAACTTCTTTGTTGCATAATTTCACTCATTTTAGTATACTAAACACTAATGATTATTTTGATGTGACATTTGGCACAGATGTCACTGACAGTCATACCAACCTAGAAAAAAATATTTCGACGAATGGGTTTTCGCGCGAAATTTAAACTAAAAAGTCTTACTATTTTTCGCCAGCAGTAGTATATACACTACCGTCCATAAGTTTAATCGCACTGCAGATAATTTTAATTGCGCAATGATATTAAAGAGACTGTTTATTTTCATGGCAAATTTATATATAAAATACTAAATTAACATAAAATTCAAGCAATTGACATTGTTAATCTAAGTAATATTATAATAAGTTAGCTTAAATTTTACTTTCGTCAAAGTAACCACCCCTAGCTGCGAACACGGCTTCACAAACACGTGGCATTCGTTCAACTAGTCGGTCGCGATATTCCTCATCGATAGAGTTCCATGCATTTCACAACTTACCCCAAAGATCTGTCCTGCTAGTAAGAGGTATTTTACACACGATCCAAATAGTCCCATAACAGCTCTATCGGATTGCAGTCCGAACTTTGGGGTGGCTATGTCATTAATGTAAGGACTCCTTTTTCAGTTCGGTTGTCGTAAAACCTTTTTACAATCTTTGCTGTGTGTTTGAGGTCGTTATCTTGCTGATAAACAAACCCCGGACCCATTATCTCCATCGCTGACGGAAGATCATGCTGTTGCAATATATCCCAATAGACTTCTTTTGTCATTCTTTCTGCGATTTGCACCAATTTTCCGATGTGCCCACCTCCAAAGCAACCCCAAACCATCACATTTCCACCACCATGTGTCACTGTGTCACACATTCATCTAACATTCTCTCCTCGAGACGACGACAAACAAAAGTACGGCGTTTATTTCCAAAAATTTCAAATTTTAATTCATCTGTCTATAAGACTTGTTTCCATTCTTCGACAGTCCAGTACCTGTGTGTTCTCATCCAGGCCAATCTTTTTTGTTTATGTTGTGCAGACAGATGTGTTTTTTTACTGCTACTCGACCTCTAAGTTCAGTTTCAGCTAAACGGCGTTTGGTTGTTGTTACGCTAACCGTGGCTTCGTGGTGTACGTTATATTGTGCTGTTATTTCTGGGACTGTAAGACGACGATTGCACAAGAACATTAATTTCAGATATTCATCTTCTCTTTTAGTAGTTATCCTCGGCCGTCCACTGCGTTTTCGGTCTCCGAGTTGGCCAGTTTCTGCCATTCTCTTTATAGTTTGACGAACACAATACTCGGAAACTTTTAGTTTTTGGGCGATTGCTCTATTAGAAAGCTTTGTTTCGTGCAAAGTAATAATTCTTGCACTTTGTTCGAGAGTTACTTTCTCCTTGCCATGTTTTAAACACAATTAAAAAAAATACGCTCACTCCATAGCACTTGCTGACACTTCATTAACAACGTGAATACTGAGTATTCACTGTGCAATAGACATAAAATATACCCTTACAAGCGCACAAATATCAAATAAAAACTGGCTATTACATCCACGTAATAAACCATACAATAAACAATCCCGATTAAGGGATAATCTCAATGACACCCTCATTATATTTCTTACCTGAACATTATTTCTTGAAATAAAAATTAAGGCGTTCATTCGTTTATACAAAATACTTCGGTTAAATAACGTGCAAATATGTAAATGATTTTAGTTTGGATAAAATTTCAATATATTGATTTAAATATTTTATTTCCTTCTGCAATTAAAATTATATGTAGTGCGATTAAACTTATGGACGGTAGTGTATATATATATAATTTCGAGTTAAACAAACATATGTAGGAAAGATCCATAAACGTTTTAAAATGTATGAATATGTTTGCAGCACAACTACCCGAAGTTTCTAACATTTAAATTAATGGTATCTCTTAAATTATTAATATATTATTGATATGTATTATATTGGAAACTAATGAGGTTTTGTAAAGAGAAGCCGATTCTAGAATTATGTGAAGCATGTTTATGAGTTAAAATTTTGAATAATAACATGCATTTACCTTTGTTACAAATTAGTCTAAAGATTTTTTTAGAAAGATTTCAATATCAGAACTTTGATTAGAAAAAAATAATAAATCGTGTCGCTAATTTTGTTCTTTGTTAATATGGAAATAGGTTGACATTGAATACTTCCAAATACAGCCTTGGCCATATGTCTGAAGCACCCCCATAAACGTGCAATATTACCTGAACCCTAAGAACGTAATGAAAGGGGCCATTACTAATGTGTATATAATGACTGTTTACCAGGAAAATCTCAAGAAGTATACAAATATTCTGTAGTTTTAAGGTTTATTGCTGTTAGTTGATCTTTACTGTTCAATAAGTGAGGTGTATTAGAAACGATATTGTGTTATAAAATTGATTTAACCAGTTGTATTGAATATTGTGTTTTTGTATAGTGTTGTACATTGTGACAACATGCCTAGAAAACGGGAGTTAGATGTAATAGAGCGAAGTAAAGCAGTGTTATTACATACTCAAGGACTATCGCAATCAAAAATCGCGAAAATAATGAAGCGGTCGCGCTATGCCATCCAAGCGGCAATAAAACGTTTTAAAGAGACAGGTTATTCGACCGAAAAGTGGACGAAAACGTATTACAACGGAGAGAGATGATCGATTTTTAACGCGACTTTCTCTGAAAAATCGTATGAAATCATCAAAAGATTTATCTGCAGAAATAAATGAGCGCCAAGGAACTTCTGTATCAGCGAGAACAGTGAGAAGACGACTGGTAGAAGTAAATATACATGGTCGTAAAGCTCGCCGCAAACCCTTATTGAGCGAGGAGCAGAAGAAAAAACGGTTGTTGTGGGCAAAAAAACACAAAAATTGGACAGTTGAGGATTGGTCCAAAATCATATGGTCCGACGAATCCAATGTAGAGGTATGATAAATTAATGCAGTTTTACTTTTGTGTTACATAAATATGATATTTTGAATGTGCTGAATAGTGAATTGGAATTTTTTGAACAGCTATTAATTTTTCTATATCTTACGTAGATTTTGCCAACACCTGGGGCTCAGTTTGTTCGTAGAAGACCGGGGGAAGCGTTTGAGCCACATTGTATTGTGCCTACAGTAAAGTATGGGGGTGGTAGCGTGATGATATGGGGATGCATGACCACTAAGGGTGTCGGCGAAGTGTACGTCTGTGAAGGCAGAATGAACAGCAGTAGGTACATCGATATGTTAGGAGAAGTACTAGAACCGTCTATTGTAAAGCTGTTCGATTCCGATGAAGAGGCCTACATTTTCCAGCAGGACAATGCACCCTGCCATAAATCCAAACGTACAATCGAGTGGTTTAGCGCAAATAACGTGCCCATATTCGAATGGCCGGCACAATCGCCGGATTTGTCGCCCATAGAAAATTTGTGGCGTATTTTAAAGAGAAATGTCGCAAAATATAGACATAAAAACAAAAACGAATTAAAAGCGAGGATATTTGAAGAATGGGAAAAGATTTCACCCGAGATATGTAGCAAATTAGTGGCTACAATGCCTAAACGGATACAAGCCGTTATCAAATGTCGCGGTGGTGCTACAAAATATTAATGTATATTATTAAATTTGCATTCAAAATGTATATACACTTGTAGTTTAATTTTTATATTCCTAATTTCATTTTACATCCAAAACTTGAGGGTGCTTCAGACATATGGCCAAGGCTGTAGAAGATTATATCTTACACCCGTAGGAAATCTTTATTAGACTACAAATACGAGGTTGCTTCTGTTCCTCTCCTTAGATGTGATATGGTAAAGGATTTGGGGATGTATTTTGATATTGAGTTATCTTTTAATATCCGTGTTACCAATGTAGTTTCATCGGCATATGGTATGAGCTTTATATTGCGAAATGCTATACAATTTAATAATATATCCACATTAAAACCTTTATACATTTCGCTAGTTCGTTCGAGATTGGATATGGCTCGATAGTGTGGAATCCTTATTACAAAGTCCAAAAAAAAGCTATAGAATGTGTGCAAAGACGATTTTTGAAATAGATTTGGTTTAGAAATCACTGCGTCTACCCTTACAGAGGCTTTCCCTATGACACCTTATTGAGTACTTTTACCGTGGCTTCATTGATGATGAGACGGGTTATATTCGGTTTGTCTTTCTTACATGGGTTAATCCATGGTCGGATAGATTCTCCGGAACTTCTGGGTGGACTCAACTTCTATGTGGCACGTCTTGCTGCTCGGAATGTTCAAACTTTCTTTACTCCACCAGCACGCACTAATATACTTGTTAAATCGCCTATTTTATTTATGTGTACTTCATATAATAACTTTGGTAATAATTACGATATATTCAGTTGCTTCGTTAAGGATTTGCAAAATATTTTTAGTGTGCCGCAAGCTGTATGCATGTACATATGTATGTTGTTTTGTAATGGTTATCTGTAGGGATTAACAATTAATTTTTTTAGATGTAAGGTTCTTGTTATGTATATTGATGATTTTGATATTTGTAGTTCTTTATTATACATTGTCCTGTTATTAGTGTATGTATACCTTTGGGCAATAAATACTTTATTACTATTATATCTTGAACTTTTTAAAAGGGATCAAACTCGATTTATTCAATATCTAGAATCACATAATCTTATATAACTTTACACGCGTCACTAATTTTTGTACTCGCCCATTGCGTAATATTGTTAATGCATCGTTATTTATTTAGCTTTTCTAGTTTATATAAGGAATGTAAATAAAAACAATAAATGTGGTTAAAGAACTTTTATTAAATTTTATTATAAAAAGCGCAAATAATATATCGTTTTTTGACGCAAAATATTAACTAAGTAAGCAGGTTTGCACCGAAAAAAGTATACTAGGGTTGCATAGCAATATTAGACACGTGTAATTTGGCTTATTACATTAAAACAGTAAAGAAACATATTATTTCTGTATACATTCATTTAACCAACGATTAAAAATAAATTCACTGGTGCTTGTTTGTGAGTGCTTGAAAATTATCAAATTAATACCCACCAGACTTTGATGATTGCAATGCAACTGTGACAAGTGTTACAGGTATACTTCTAGTTAAGAATAAATAAACTGAATTAAAATATGCTTTACAATTACTTTAATATCTTGATTTTTCATATTTTGTGTCTTTTGCAGAAGATATCTTCGTGAAACACTAAAAATGGCAAACGCTGAAGATTTAAATCGATTAACGTCATGTTCTTTAGTACTTCTGGGCCATATATTTCTATCATTAGGAAATAGTAGAGAAAGCATGAATATGGTAACACCAGCTATGCAGTTGGCTAGTAAAATACCTGACGTGCATGTGCAACTATGGGCTTCTGCAATCTTAAAAGGTATGATTTAAATTTGGCTTTGAAATATATTCTTCTTTAATAAGCGTTTCTTCTTATAGATCTGTATCAATTATGTGGAGATCCAACTAGGGAAAACGAAGCATACCAGAGACATCTAAATTTCTCCCATATGCTGTTGAAGGATCATTTTCAGGCTTCACACTTACCTGAACATGATTTAATACATTGGACGCAAGGTGCTTTCCCTCCCAATATTCCAAATTCACCCAGTACTTCTGGAGTAATTCTATAGAGTCAAGAAAAAGTTAGAATGTTTTCACGTTTCTCCGTTTCAAAAAATGTCTCATTAGTTTTAAATGGATTATGTATAGTGTACAGTCGCGCTATGTATAAAATTTTAATGTTTCCCGATATTTTTTTAAATTAATGAATAATGTTGACAACTATTAAAGATTTTATTATGTATATATATTTGATGATGCTTTATTATTTTAAAAAAATATTTAATAAAATTATTTAATTTTTATGAATACGTTTTTCATCTTTTTTTTTACTAAAAAACCCCGAGTTTATAGTTTTTAATAATTATAATTTTAATACTTATGAGTAAGAAGGAGAATTCGGACCACTTATTAAAACGGCATTTCTTCTTTGACTGTACCTAATAGTATCACCCCAATATTAATCGTCAGTCAAATTTACGTGTGCCATTGTATACATTTGCGACATTCAGTTATGATCACTTGTCTGGTGCAAATGCTCATTTAATTTCTTTGAAATACGTAGACCACTTTGGAATTTTTAAATTGATTTTATTGTTTTCATTATTTTATTAACTGATAAGATATTGTTAAAGAATAGAAGGAAAGAGTTATTTTTGGTTTTCCTTGTTGATGTTTATTATTTGTTTTAGGGTTAATTTTTCTCAGAGAGGTATTTTACTTCATAATAGAAATACTCGTTTTTTCTTATAATTTATTCTTTATTGCCATTGTATATGTTCAGTTTCTTTGCTATTTCTTTTATTTACATTTACGTAGATGCAGTCTCTTAGAAAAACATAGAAACGAATTTAAAGGAATGTTCGTTATATAAGACAGCGCTATTTTTAAATAATTTATTCGCAATCGAAAAAACAATGAAGAGCGACTAATATCCATTGAATATTTTTTTTAATACTTAGTTATTATTATTTAATATTTTGTTAAATATTTACAAAATATTAAAATTTATATTAACGCTCATAGTATCTTCTATGGCTTGCACCGCATTTGCTTCGTGGGGATAAAAGGAACAGAAACTAAACTATTTTTGTAAAAAAAATGTGAGAGAACAGAAGACATGTATATCTGTATTATTGAAGTAACTAAATAACCAATTCTTTCAATTCCGAATTTGGACCAGAAAATCGGTACTAATATTAAAAAATGTTTTTAGATATTAAGAGCTCTTTCTATTTTAATTTAATCAATAGAGTTACTATTAGCAATAGGACAATAATAACGTTGACTTAACCATACAACGTGAGTACATTTTCAATTAAATATTGAAACGGTACACACTAGGGATGAGCGTTTTAAAAACTAAAAAAACATCTCCAGTTTATTTAAAGAGATATTTTTCCCCATTGGTAAGGAAATCAGTTTCAATATGCTAACAGCACTCTGTGAAGACCCCCATCTATATAGAGATTTTTATATTTACTGTTGAATTTTCATTTAGGTATGTAATGGCACAGGGAGAGCGATAATAAACTATTTTAAAAAGGAACAAAAAATTAGTTAACTTTAGTGAAAAGTTAACTAACAGAATACTAAAAGAACACCGATTAATAAATTAGTTTATTAATATATAAACAACACCCCTAATAATATCATAGTGCCCCATTCATAAGGGTATTTGCTATAAAGGAACGCAAGTAAACATCCCGAAACTAATGCTCTTATGAAGAAGGGTTTTATTGCCCTTACTACTACAGATATAACAGTGAAAAACATGTAAAATATAACAAATATATCTTGAATGAATGATTCATCCTTTGGCATACTTCTCAAATGATACAAACTTCCTCCCACTATAGCACCGTAAAAGAGGTTCTTCAAAGTAAAAATTAACTTTAAGATGTTTCCAAGAGTTTCAGAAAGGCCCATTTCTACCTAAAACAGAATAAACAAGTAGTTTTGTTTTCATTTTTCTTGTGCTATAAAAATTACCAGTCTTAAAGGTTTGATAGACAAATAGTTAACAAGAACAGCATTTATGTAAACAATTTTTGTAGTTAAAAAATATATATAGTATAAACACTAATGTATATATAAAATGTCTGAAATATAATTCAGATTATATCAAGACTCTACTACTAACAAATAAATTGCAGTGTAAATAAGTGAAGTACAGAAAATAGCAGTGGTCGTAGGACGTTTATGTTGCATATTATTAAATACATTTTTCCCATGCGGGATATAGGATAATATTAATTTTTATATAAAAGGTGTTTGATTGAACCCTTCGTTAGACATATTGGGAGTATTACTAATTTTTTTCTGAAAATTTTCGGGTTCTATATAAGGAAAATATTTTCGTAATGGTTGCACTTCCGATTAAATCAGAAGTTACTATTAACATGTTTATTTTAAATGGAAGTATGTACCTTTTATTACATATATGTGATAGTGGTCAAGGTTGTATAAATATTTGTAACATCAACTATTTTTCTACAGTCGTTTCAGCAAGCCGTGCACATGCTTTTGTATCGCCGCGCACTTTTGTCTGAAATTATTATTTTTGATGATTTTTTATTATTAAACATTTTAATAATCAATCGGTTTATGACAATAAATGGAGATCTACCTATAACTAAGTTTCATTGAACTGAAAGAAGTTAAGGTGTATTGGATTCTAAACTGTATTCGTGTACTACATCGAATTCTTACTAACTTTGAAACTATGGTGTAGAGGGGAAATGTTTGCCATTAGTTAGTGAAGATTTAGATAATTCAAGCATTAAGTCTTTCTTCTGCTACTATGTTAAACATATTACTAATTTACATAGTAAGGAAGATACTACGAATTACAACTTTAGAAAAGCTGGTTATTAAATTTTATGCCTTTTTGAATACAGACTGGCCTTAGTTGGTAACAACAAATGTAAATTGTATGGGTAAAGCTGTAAATTTAAAAATTCTTCAAACTACATATAGGATTAAACATTTAATCAACTTTACAAAGCAACCAACAATATTTACAAGAGGAAATGTGTCATGTATTTAAGTAATATTTATTTGTTACTGCATTCTATGTCTTGAATGGTTGCAATTATTTCTCAACTTGGCAGTATATATCAAATTCTTAATATCATGTGAGCCTTCTAAAGTGAATTTTTACAAACACCTTAGCAATAAGAATATACACTTAACAAGCAGGACGAACGAATTGGTTTAAACATATAACACTGCTGGCCCAAATCCTATCGAGTACGCTACAGTGCGCCCACCGGCAAAACTGTTCTCTATAGATAACTTATGGATATCTGCCCTTCATGGCAGTGTTGCTGAGTGTATGTAGGTATATAATGCGCCAGTAGTTTATTTACAAATTATAATTTTTATGTAGGTGCTTGTTGTTGTTGTCTCTTACTTAGCATTACTTATATTATTTATTTGACGAATGTGACGACTCTGATACGAAGGCGAAACTGACGTCTTTAGTCATAAATAACTATTGTTATTTTAAATATAAACCTAATTAAAACTATATAGGTATTTGAACAACCAAAATATAACAAATATTGAATTTTGAGTCGGGTCGTAAAAGCTAATATTCTTGTGTATTCAATTCTTCGGAGATTTAAAAACGAAACATGCCGTCCACTTATAATACAAACAAATATAATTTTTTTTTTCAATCTTGTTGACTGAGAGATCATTAAAAGTATACTCAATGACATTAGAAGTGTTACACCTAGAAGGAATAGTTTCCTAGACGTGATTTTTTGGTAATGTGATAAGTTTGAGTCAAAACATTGTAATCGGTGCAGTTTCCAAGAAAATTTATTAACATTGAAAATGGAAAAAAATAATAGAAATTTCGTATATTCTGCAATATTATTATGATAAGGGGACAGAACGCTGCGCAGGCTTGTGATAAAATTTGTGCTGTGTACGGTGAAGGTACTTTAACTTGGTGGAAATCTGTTTGCGGAAATGGTTCGCTCGCTTTCGTTCTGGAAATTTCAATGTGAAAGATCCGGTCAACGGGGTGGTCCAATCACTGAAAAATTTGATGAAATTCTTGAAAAAGACCAACAAGATAAGCATATCAGCAGTGTCGATATTGGCATGGAGCTAGGCATTGACCACAAAACTATTTTGAACCATTTACACAAAGCTGGTTACAAAAAAAAGCTTGACGTATGGGTTCCTCATGAGTAGCCCCCCAAACATGATTGACCGAATTAACATCTGCGATGCGCTGCTGAAACGGAATGAAATCGAGCCGTTTCTGAAACGTTTAATAACGGCCATCATGCATGCCTAGGCAAAATGCGATTACGTACGATAATACGGAAGCGTAAAAGCCATCTGGATAAAGGATGCCGTTCTCTGCAGCCGTCAAAGCGTTCGCTAAGCCAACATTGACGCCAAAAAAAGTGATGCTGTGTGTATGGTGGCACAGGACTGTTGGAGTAATGGTTTGGGGCTACTTCCAACTAGTCAGATGATTGATTCTCCTCTACTGTGCACAACTAGAGAGATTACGCCAGCGCGATTGATGACGTCCTAAAACGGCCCTTTATTGATTAATAGGAAAGGTGTTTCTTCCATCATGACAACGCCCGACCACACACTTCTTTATGACTTTCAAAAATTGAGAGAGTTTGGTTAAGTTTTGATGCACCCACCTTACAGTCCGGATATAGCACCCTCTGACTATCATCTGTTTCGATCTCTGCAGAACTCTCTCAATGGAATTAAGTTGGTTTCAAAAACTCTGTGAAGTTAACTACTTGATTCAAGTTTTTGGACCAGAAACCACAGAAGTTTTTCACCGATGGGATCATGGATCTACCAAAAAAATGGCGAAACATTGTCGATTTTTTTTCAATAATGGAGCATATTCGGTTTAAATGAATTCGTCCACGCGCCGTGCGGGGACCAGTTGAATTTTACTGAAAAAACGCCACGAACTTTTTCCCAGACGCAATATAATTTTTTTTTTCAATCTTGTTGACTGAGAGATCATTAAAAGTATTAGGTGCTGTATCACTATCATACTTTCTAGCATATTTTAAATTGGAATAATCATCTAAAAATATCAAAAAACTTTTCGTACTACATTATTAAAAACTATCAAATGTAGATAAATTACAATACTTACTAAAATTCTAACACACTTAAGCAAACTATGTAACGTTTAAATTATTTTCTTGTGTGTAAAATATCGATATATTTATTCGAAACCTTTTTATGTTAATCACTTATGCTACTATATTTATTTAATTAGCGCTATCTTGTTCTTATCTAAGTATATCATAAGTACTTGTCTGAAAGTTTGAACGAATATGACAAACATTTCTTAAATTATACAAGGGTGTTCTAAATTATGTTTTTTTATTTGTAAGTTATATTTAGTGGAAGACTTAAAATACTTTACTTTTGTATTTATTATTGTAGAATCTCCTATTTATTTTCTAAAAAAATATACACAACTTCATTTTATATTTTTAAAAAATAATTAAAATATTAGGTAGTAGGTCCTGTACTAAATTATTCCTTTTATAATCATTATCATAATCCAATTTCTTTTACCAGTATGGTGTTCGCTATACTTGTTCTTTCTTGTTTTGAATTTTTCCACATTTGTCCCTGGTTTTAGCTAGTTCTATCGTTGAGTTTCAATTCTTCCCGTGTTTCTTAATATAGAAACATAGAAGAGCGTGGAACAATTCGGTATATGGACTGAAATATCTCACGCTCTTCTAGGTCTACCTCTGTTACTTCTTGCATCGATCTCGCTTTCCGTTCTCTAAATTTACTAATGATCGAACCAATTAATTTATTGTCCAGTACTTCCTTAACCGATTTCATTCTTTCTTTTACTAAATTTTCACTATTTGTTTTCTTATTCTTCTTAAATTTAGCACTCTCCTAAAATATTTATCATTTGTATGATCTGAATTTGTCTTCCTCCCTAATATCCGATTATCTCCTCCGTACAGGAATATAGATTAATATTTCAATTTTTCCGGTTAGATTCTTATGCCCAGGGGACTTCTTCTGCAAGTTGTAAAATCCTCTCTTCTGATTACCGTGCTGTCGATTATACTAGGTGTGTATAGCTGGCGAGTCTTCTTACTCATTGCCGTTGTTTTTTGTTTTCTATATGTAGGAATAGATTTTACGATCCAAGTACATCCATTCGAATTTTCATATTGTTTTGCAAACTCTTCCCTGAGTTGGCGAAAATGACTGTTATTTGCAAAAGCATGTGCTACTAGATAAACAGGTTTTAGACGAGTACGTCCTCTTACGAATTTATTCACTCCTTCTGGACAAGTTTTTATTGCCTCATCCATTACGCAGATAAACAGCAATAAATTTAACACACTATGTTGTCTGATTTCTTTCAAGGTTATAAAAAGAAGTATGTCAAAGGCGTCATTCTAGTGTCTTCACACATTTAGGCAAACTTTCAAGTAAATATCGCAAAATGAATGAGAAAAATACGTAAGAGATGCCTATCAAACCAATAGTGTGAGGAATGTGCTCTGTCCACTACAGGCATGCGCTTGATAGTAGGGAACTAAAATATATATAATTAATGAAACGTGAAACACCCTTTTAAGCAGCGCTTTCAGTGTAATTACAAATAGGATAAACTTAAATATTTGACAGCATAGTTGGCTCAGCAAATAGTTCGTCGTGAAAACAATATTCATACATGACGGGAACAATAGTTTGACATCTAGTGATGTAATATTTACATACGCTGTAAAATCTGCATCTAGCTTTAGCACACTATTTCTTTTGACAATAACACATGTAGCTGTGTTTGTACAGTATTCAGTATTTGCTGTGAATCCACTAACGGCAATTTATTAATTGTTCAACTACTCCTTTGTAATTGTTATAAATTATTGGAATTTCTTAAGACTTTCTTTGACGGCAGTTGCCTATTTAGTATCAAATTAAAAATATCGGATTTAATTTTTTGGAAATTCAGAAAATAATAAAATGCTGCCTTTAACCACCAGCGTGTAAGAATCGGTTGTCGAATACTTTTAGGGGTTTGAGCAATACTGATTTTGGATGTTCTATCAAACTATTTACCTCTGAATAACAGCGTCGAATCGTTTCTTCCATAAGATGTAAAGCACGAATTTTATACGTAACATGCAAGAAATTACCAGTTGTCTTTAAGAGACTAACCTATAGAACGCATAGGTGTGGCGCCATTAGTCATAAATATTAAGAGTTGGTTTGTCGAAATTTCAAATTTCTCCAATGTACTTATCACCACTTTTGAAATGACTTCGGCCGTACATTGTTGTATTCTTCTGGCAGCTTGTGTGTATGTGGTGACTTAACAACTTCTTCGTTATTTCGCTTTTTAAGGTCTTCAGTGTTTGTTATTTCTGTTGTAAGCCTTCGTGTCTAAATTTTCTTCAATAATGTGAGATATTCTTCTAGGTGCGATATTCATTTCACGGGAAAAGATTGTTTGCTTTCGCAGTAGAATTCGTGTGATTCTTGTACAATATTCAGTAGGAACATTATTGTGGTTACTTTATTTCAATGGTCTTGTATAAACATATAAATATTTTTCAAATAGTATTGATACTATCTGGTATTACTTGATCTTATCTTTTAATATCTTTATCGAATTTTTCGAAAATTACTTAACATGTAACTTAACAGTAATTAATATATTTCAATATTTGTCAAAAATTACTTAACGTGTAATCAATAAAATTGAGACATATAAATTCAATATCTATTTATCTGGTTAGAGCTTATGATTTTATACTAATATAAAAAATTACTATTTACATTATTTTGTCAGTGCTTACGTAAGTACACACATACACGCACGATCTTCTAAATATAAGTTGTAAGTAATGGATAGAATAATTAATATTAGAAAAATTTTCATACAAATGCAATTATTTTTTGTAGGATTACCCTTTTTAAACGAAATGAATCTTGTTGGATCTAGTGTTTTGTCTGAAGTTCTTAAAAAGTTTAAGACATTAGTTACTTTCAGAAATTTGTTTTTTGTTGCTTTAATTGCTATAGCTGTAGCCCAATTGCAGCATGTCGAAAAAACAGATAACTTTATACAGGATCTTACTGTTTTAATATGGCTAGGTTGTGCCGTAATTGTTAATGTGATAAGAAGTTTACGACCATTTCCGTTGAAATTAGTGGTATCTACAGCAATTTTAGGGATACTGTATCATAGACATCCGTTTCAATTTAGTACCTTAGCATTAATAGGAGTTCTGTTAGTTTATTAATCACTGTAAAAATATATGAAAATAAATATTTTATAAACAAATTTTTTTTGATTACAACACGTTCAAATTTTCAGACAACGGTTTTTAATAGAACAGTAAAGCATAGATAAATACCAGGTTGTTCAATGAGTTCTGTCGTTCCATAAGAGATGGCGCTATTAGGTTCGCAGTTTTATTTTTTCTAAAAATTGTATTACTTTTTAATGAAACCGTGTGAAGTTTTCTTATTTTATATTTTCTCATTCGTATATTTACAGGTGTTCATAGCTGACGTGTCACGGTATTCTTTTGCAATGAAGAAAATTGAATATCGCGCAGTGAAAATACTCTTATTGTTGGAAGGTACAGCACCAAAACAAATTCATGAACGATTGTTAAAAGTGCATAAGGGCTAAGCCGACTACACTCGTACTTTTATAACACGACATTATGTTCTCAAACTAAGTTTTTAGATACGCGTTAGTATAAACTACGAATATATTTAAAGTATGTATTGTATTACTGAGTATATTCTTGTAAAATATATATGGTTAACCACAACAGTGTTTTTATACCTGTGCATGTTGTATATTAAGTGTGAAAATTTAGCTACGATAAAGCATATTTACTTCCATTGAACAACGATAAAAGCTCTAAAAATTTCTAACAACAATATGAAAATTGTTATTATTTCCAACTACAAAAGAATTTGCCAAATATTCTAACATCGAATGTCACAAAAGTTTTCGTACACATCATTTTTATAAGATATTTCCCTAATGTAAGCCATAAATTTAGAAATTCTCTTCACAGCACAATGTAATTGTGAAAAATAAGCATTTGATGCTCTTACAGAGATGAATGGTAAAAGTGAACACATGTCTGGTATTATGCGCGAGTTAACAATACTACCCAAAGGAAAAAATTCTTAGGCCGAACAGCCAAATTGATCGAAAAAGCGTGTTCTGCAGTGCAGATCGAAAAAAAATATCAAAAATATCTTGGACTGTTGAAATTGTAGCAAGAAATAGGTGTCTAAAGATTTTAAACGATCGCGATTAGAGAACTGATGCAAGTGCAATGAGATAAAATTCATGGATAAGGGCATTGAGGATAGCCGTACAGGTGGAATTAGACACTTGAAAGAAAGTACGTTAAGAAAACATGAAGAGAATTTGCGACGTTAAATCTTACCTGAATGCTCTATGCTTTATAATTATGCTTATATAAGTAATATTCACACGTGACGGCTTCAATAATACTTGCTCTGTATGGTAGGAGGCTAACCGTACGTAACAGTTGAAACACCGCACAAGTTTTCGGTAAACGTATGGTGTGGTATGGTCGGTACTCATTTAATTGACCGGTAGTCTTATTAAAAAAATCAGTGGTGTGAGCAAGAGACATTGGAGACTAACACAAAGGTTTCTTGAGCTCACATCACTCACTGAATTTTTCTTTATGGGGCTGACTGAAAAACGAGATTCACAAAGTAAAAGTCGACATTTGGGATGCTCTAATCCGACGTATTAGAAATTCTGCAGCTGATATTAAAGAAAGGCATGAATCTACTAAAAAGGCAACTGGCAGTCTACGTAGACGAAGTAGAAAATGTTTAGAAGTTAATGAAGTATTTTTAAATATTTATTACAAGAGCATTATGATTAGAATAACGTGTGTGGAAAATTACGTTGTGAGGTTGTAACATAAAAAACAACTAATAACATTAGGGTTTTTTAATTCGTTTTTGAGTGTAGAATACATTCCTAGAATTTGGCGCAATCCTCCTGACTCATGTAATCATGGTCAACTGTGCAAAATATACTTGATAAAGGCCAATAAATTACATAAAGAAATATCTGCCAGGTTTGCTAAAAACTTGGCAGATGTTTCGGATTCTGATACAAAAGAGGAATCCGCAGTCACATATCAAGAAAGCATATAGTAATTTTAGTAATTGTTACGAGAAAGTTGCCCAATTTCTGATTAGCTTATCTTTACTCATAGATTGTACTGAAAAATTAGCGATTTCAATGGAGTGGAAAAAATGCAGAGACTGGTCACAACAAATAAAAAACAATTTGTAAAAGTGTCCGGCCTACAAGATATTTTAATCGAGTGAAATGGAATAGTTCTTGGTAACATCTTTCTACTGAGCAATTTTTAAATTCAGCGGATACTGTTATCTAAGGAAGAAAGCAACTGAATCGAAAATTATATTTTATTTTGCTACAACTAGAATATTAATAAAGAGGTGTATGGTTCATTAAGAAACGAAATCACAATCAAAAACCAAGTGAGTACCTATTAAAAGTATGTTATTTGCTAATTTTTTGAATGAAATAAAATCATACCTAACTTTTATTACTTATGTTTTATTACTAGTTTCAACTCAGAACTCAAAGATTGCTTAGTTGGTTATAACGATGAGGAGATTTAGGTGTTATCCTCTGTATTTTTTCCTATAAAAAGGAGTTATAGTTTCTTATATAAACCATATATGTATAATGTATATATAAACCATATACATATGTGTATATAAACCATAACTGAGTGTATTATTTTAACTATCTTATATTTAAACAACATTTGAACACTTTGTTTAGATATTCACAGAAAAGTAAAATAAAAAAATCCTCAAGAAATTATTCTAAATTTAAAATTACTAGGAGTGTTAGAAATAAAAAGTAATTATAATGAGGAAAAGTTTAATATGACCTGTAAAACTGCTTTTCTTTATTTTGGATAAATAAGTAGTTGTAAATGGTAAAAGTACTAAGATAGATTGTTCTGCTAACTGTGGATATTTATATATGTATGTATGTACCATCATAAATTATTTTCATCTTGTATGCCACTACGAAAATACGCCATAGGAGTGAAAGTGAAGATACGACAGTTAAAAAAGGTCCATAGTTTTAAGACTAAGGAATATTGACTTATAGGTTTTTTGTGAACATCAGTGTATATTTGGTTTTAGCGGATTGAGTGTGCGGAATTTTTGTGTGTGAGCTAATAGTGGGTCCAGGTGCGATACTGTGATTAATAGCCTCCTGATGCTCACAACTTAGTTATTGAAATATGTATACGGAGTACGAACATTATGTGGTAAGGGTTTTTTGCCTTTTTTGACTAAATCAATTAACCGCAGTCTCCAACAAATTTTACATATAGAAAGGGATAAAATTTTTCTAGAAAACAACCAAAATGTATGTTATGTAAAAATTAATATATAAATATTAGCTATATTTTTTATAGTTCGCTAATAACAGGCTATTAAAACATAGAATGACTAGATAAAGACAATGGTTTTATAGGTTATAAACACATTGTTTTAGTATAGTATAACTTAGTTTTGCAGATGATCAATTGAAATTTGATACTAAATTCAAACTAAATACAAATAATGTGAAATCGAGCTGGTAAATATAAATATAGTCAACTAAATATTAAATAGTCGCAAATGGCAGACAGGGAATGAATTGTTCATAAAATATATGGTTTATATTTCTAATATCGCCAATGAAAATGTGCAAGTAAAACATTTTCTAATACAGCCTGCTTATTTTCTTTGCATTATTCTTCAAATTTCATAAATTACGTTTTCATTAATTGATACGAGATTTAATAGGAAGGGGTATTTATTATACGGTATTGTCAACAATTTCAGGTTCTATACATGCAAAATACTTAGTCAATTTACATTAAATTAAAAAGAAAATTAATAAATTCAATTTTAAATTATGTCAAATGTTATCGTGTATTACCAACCACCATAATTTTATATTTATTATTTATCTAAAAAAAAGGTTATAAAAGAGGGACATTCGAAAAAATATACAAAGAATTCTTCGTTTCGCTTGTCGAACCTTAAACTGGGCTCTGCGCATGGCACTCATTTTTTAATATCCTATTACAACTTTATTTTTTAAAATAGTAATTCTTAGTGGGGACATCTATTAAAAAAAATATGCCTCGGTAAGGTAGATCTTTTACCAATGTTATGTCAAAATATCATAATATTTGCATCATTAGAAACAGAGAAATTGCTCATAAAGTAACAGTGTGTATTTGGCATTGGCCGAAAAATGAATTTTGAACATAGAGCAAATATCAACTTCTGTTTTAAACTCGATAAATCGTTTACTGAAACGTTTAATTTGATGAAATAAGTGCATGGTGATGTGTGTCTACCACATACGAGTTGTATGAGTAGTATAAACGATATAAAGACGGTTGTACGAACATCGTGGTGCAAAAAAAATCTGTGGTAACGGAAAATATTCGGCGTAGTGCCGCAGGCGGAGCACCGGATTCTAGGACAAGTATTGTCAAATATTTAAGTTTTTCTAAATAAAGGTAACGGAAAGTAACATCGAATTTGTGCGTGAATTTGTCAGAAACGAGCCGAAATCCTCATTGCGACACGTGGGAGTGGAATTAAATATTTCCAAAGATTCAATTCATCGCATTTTGACACGGCATTTGGGATTGAGAAACATTTGTGCAAGGTTTGTACCAAACAAACTAACCGAATTCCACATTGTACAGACTTGATAAATGACTCAAAAAAGGACGAACATTTCAGGTATTCTATTGTAACTGGCGATGAGATGTGGTGTTTTCAATATGATCTAGAGACTAAGCGTCCAAGCGAAGAAAAACCGAAAAACAGTCGTGTGGACAAGTCAAAATTGAAGAAAATGTTGATTTGTTTTTATGATTCGAAAGGCATAGTGCTTAAGGAGTTTACACAAGCTAGTCAAACAATCAATGGTGTATATTATGTTTCTGTTATGAAGCGTCATTTGGCGCGTATTGGTCGTGTGCGCCCTCAATATCGTGAAAAGGGTAGCTGACGTTTGTTACATGATAAAAACGTTGTATCGAAGCCGAATGTATAATGGTTGCCGATAACTAAAGAACAACAAGTCACAGCGACACCACCGACGGCTCGCGTTGCCGACATTTGACCGCAAAACGTTGTAAAACATGAATAAAATAAATGAAGTTTACGAGAAGATAACTCGTCACAGCGACACGCCGATAATGACCTTCCGAACGTGTTTGAGAAATAAAAGTTATTCGCAGAAATTAATGAGAAATTTCGCTATATTCTGCAATATTATTATGACCATTTCATCGCTCGACGCTTATCACTGATTTTCTAACTACAAATGGCATATTAACCATCAATTATTCACCGTATTCACCGGATTTGGCCCCCTGTGATTTCTATTTATTCACCAAACTACATTTGCCGACATGTTAATCGACCGTGCAAAACGTTGTATCGAAGCCGAATGCGAGTATTTTGAATAAAATAAATGAAGTTTACCGAAATAGTAAGCTTTTGTATTTATTTTAAAAAAGTTCGGTTTTCTCTGCGACAGACTGTATATGTATAGTATAGTATGCCTAAATTTTCACTATTTTTATATATTCTAATTTTTATCTACATGAAAACCTTCCATTTATAAAAAAAATAGAGACTATTATAATAAATATTTACTTTAGTAGTTGTCATTTTATTTTCCTGGAAGTATGACACATGTTATCTGTTTATTGCAGATTATGTGATAACTAAACACAATTAGCAAAATTAAATTAGTAATGTAGTGATATCTTCTAAAAAAATAGAGAAAGTATAAATTCAACATATTAATTGTTATTTACCAGATATGTATATTTCTATTTTAAGATATTTAGCTCTAGATGTCGTGGATACAATCATGCCTGTAAGACTCCAATTTTCATATTTTTACACAAATATTGAATTTATTCACTTTGTATGTAACACAATAGAATGCGTTTGATAAAGTATATAATTAAAGCGAGTTAATGGTATTAATATTTAATAATTTAGTTGCAGTTTAAATTTAGAAACACATGTATGTATACTCTGTTTACATCTTACAAAACTGTATGGGATTATATTTATCTCTTATGCGGTGTCTTATTTCTTGTTGTCATGTCATTGCTTGTTGTATTTATTAGTTTAGTTTGATAAGTACTTTGATAAGTACCAATTTTTAGATATTGCAATGAGATTTCGTAACATAATCTTAAGGATAGAATTCCGTAGAAATGATATGGACTGAAATAAAACATGCTAGAATGAATAATACCACGTTTAAAGTGTCTGATATGCTGTATTTAAAATATATAGTAGGTACACTGGGATCAAAAGTGATTAATTATGTTGGGATTTCGTTATTAAGTTTACAACTAGTGCACTGTCAAAATTTTTCATCATTTTACGATTGACATTAGCGTGCGAACGTTTGTTAGCGATTATTCGTTTTATTATTTCTGTTTCTTAATTTAGTATTATTATTGTTATTATCTATGTATTACATACAGTGTGTATCAGCCAAATGGAATAAATTCGATAATAATTCAATGGAAGGATGTTCGAAAAAACGCTCGGACACGTCGATTGGGATTTTTAGTTGCGTATTTTTTTAAATAAAAAGTTTAAATACAGGGTGTGTCATGTAAAAGTGGTCAATACCAACTTTCTTATTTTAAATGCAATGCCCTGTCAAATATTAAATTTTTGGATTCTTTAGAAAATTCCAGATATATTTCATGTACAATATCCTATACCTATCTTCGACTGTTTCGGAAATATTAAATGTTTTCAGATTAATTAGAAAAAATTTTGATAATGTAAAAAATAACAAGAGAAACATTAATGTCACTGTAGGAGATGTTCAAAATGTTCGCCGCAAACGTCTTGACAACATCCTAATCTTAAATAAAAATTTTTTCTAACGTTGCTCAACATCTTAAGTGTGACCGATCTAATCGCAACTATTATTCGTCTTCTTAAGTCAGCTAAGTCGAGGGGTTTAGCTTTGTATACTATATTCTTGACATATCCCCATAAGAAGTCTAATGGCGTTGATCAGGGGATCGTGCTGGCCATTCCATCGATCCTCGCCTACCTATCCACCGATTCGGGAATATTTGGTTGAGGTACTGCCGGACATTGATTTGGTAATGTGGTGGTGCTCCATCTTGCTGGAACCACATCGTATTTGCTGGAACTTGTGGGTTTGCTAGATCAGGATATAAGTTTGTCAAAGCTGGCAGGAGATTATTTAGAAGCAATGCTAAATAATTGTCGCCATTCAAATTTCCATCAATGAAAAAAGGACCTACGATATGATCTCCAACAATTCCTGTCCAAACATTAACCTTCTCAGGGTATTGCGTATGTTCTTCCCTCATCCAGTGAGGATTTTCCCTGGACCAGTAGCGGCAATTTTGACGATTAGCATGACCGTGAAGCGTAAAGGTACACTCATCAGAAAATAAAATATGTTCTAATTGGATCACATTGTTATCTAACATTGTCATCATTCGTTCACAAAAATACGTTCTCCTATCAAAGTCGTCATCCATGAGCTCCTGAGTTGGTATAATTTTATAGGGATGCATTTTATTTTCTTTTAATGTGCGAGTAATCGATGAATGGCAAACATCGAACATTGACGCTGCTTGTCTACTAGAAGTATGCGGGTTTTATTCAAACTCAAGCACAATATCCAGTTTAGTATCATTACTTACTGCATTCGCAGCTGCTTTTTTTATTTACCTTACATGTCCAAACTCGCGAAACTGCTTTTCTATTTTACTAATTGTTCCGTGGGATATAGGCGGCAAATTTGGATATTTGTCATGAAATAAGTGAGCAACTTCCAATTGTGTCCGTGTGTTATCTCCATTACCAATCATCTGCAGAATTGTTATTTTGTGCATTTCTGTTAAATGAACCATTTTGCTGAAATGTAGTTAACGAAATTCAAACAGTTATGACACTGACAACACTTTGCTAAGGCAAGGTATTTTAAAACGAAGTACAAGTACAATTAAAGATTTTCACTTAATAGTTCGGTAAACAAACTATTATGTGATAATCTTATTTTAATTGTAAACAAAATTATTAAGCTGAAAACATTTAATATATCCGAAACAGTCGAAGATAGGTATAGGACATTGACATGAAATATGTCTGGAATTTTCTAAAGAATCCAAAAATTTAATATTTGACAGGGTGTTGCATTTAAAATAAGAATATTGGTATTGACCACTTTTACATGACACACCCTGTATATAAACTTTTTATTTAAAAAAATACGCAACTAAAAATCCCAATCGACGTGTCCGAGCGTTCTTTCGAACACCCTTCCATTTAATTATTATCGAATTTATTCCATTTGGCTGATACACACTGTATAGTACTTCTTAATACTAGAGTCAGCGATAATAGCATTTACCATGGAACAACAGACAGAGCACAAAGATTATTATTATGACGTATTTTTGTATCGGTACGCAGGTTGAAAATGGCTCATACTTATATTCAACCGGGTTTTGTTACGACCAATATATTGCTGTTTCCAGACGATGTTGTGCCATTTAATTTATGTAAATAACATCACAAATGTGTTGTTGAATGTTTTTCTGATTTCGAAAGTGTTTGTAAAGGAAAATCTCAAACTGTATCTCGGGCAGTTAAGGAAGATATACTGCAACGAATGCTACAGAGCTCGAATAAATTTTTTCGAAGACTATCTTGACAAAAAGGTACGATATATTTTATTCTTCAAGTGGTACTGTATGTATGAACCTCCTTTTTTGCAGAATTATCATAATCATCATCAATTACACTTTCGCTCATATAAAACGAATGATTCAATAGCTTTTTCCGTGAGATTTTGATGCACAAGTACAATATTGTTAATGGTTTTTTTAATACCATTAATAGTGTCGATGCATTGAACAATATGAAGCTTGGTTTCATTTATCTGACTATATAAACTATTAAACTTGGTCCGCAGAAAATCCACATACTCTCATCCAACTAGTTTACGCCTTATTAGTATAGATATGTGGGTGACAATGTGTCGAAGATAATTCATTGGCCCTATTTTTTTTAAGTAAATATTTACTTACTGCTGTAAGATACGGAGAAGTAATCTTAAAACCCTTTTCAAATCATTTAAATGAAAATGAATTATTACATACTTTTAGCAAGACGAAGGTATCGCGCGTATAGCTGTTGGTATATCACGATGTGTAAGTATAAAGTGTTTAATGTACAAAATCTAAGCAATTAATTAAGAAAAACGAAGAGAAACTATATTACCCGAAAAAGAGATGATTTTATCTAAGAAGGAATTTTCGCAAAGAAAAATTGCATCTATGATGGGGAAAACAGAGGTCAGCAATTTTGAAGAAATTAAAAATGATGAAACTTTCGATAACAAAAGGTAAAAAGGATGACCTATGCTACTTACTATAAGAGAGAAAAATATTAAGAACAATTAAGAATAATCTGCTCACATCCGCTCTTAAAATGACAACTAAAATAAATATTAATTGAGAACATAATGTATGTGTAGAAACCATGCGACAAGTGGTTAGAAAAGCTGGATATAACAGTCATACTGCGAGAAAGAAGTCATGTGTTAATAAAAGAAACAGAAAGAAGAGAATAGTTTCGGCAATTAAGTATAACAAATAGTCAGAAGAATTTTGATCTAACCTGGTATTTGGCAAGAACTGCTGTTTGGGTCTGAGATACAGGGAAACATTAAAGTGTGGGGAACATACGAAGCAGCTCTTAATAAAAAAAAAGGGACATTCTTCCAACTGTTAAACATAGTGGTGCTTCCATTATAGTGTGAGAGCATATGCTAAGTGCTGGAGTTGGTAATTTACAAATAATTATAGTATTTCAGCGAATTATTATAATCAGCAGGAACAGAACTATAAACTATATTAAAGGATTATATAAAATAAACAATTGTGATACTCTTTTAAAATTAAACATACGACATAAAAATCGGAAATTTTATAATATTTATAAAGAGAACGAGTATAAATGCATATCGACAATACAATGCGTTTATATTCTCTGTATAATTAAAACCTTTCTGAGAATTTAATAATACATTAAGGAAAATACAAATATACTTAAACGAAATTATATAAATACCACAATGTAATCATATTAATTAAGACCTCCATTTTGAGAATTAGTATGATATATTTACATTTGGAAAATACCAATTAAGCAGCACCTTTACGTACATAAGTGAATTAAAAAATAAAAATATACAGAAAATAAGAATATTCTTCAAAAAAATTCGCGTACAATTATAGTGTTAACGCAAGGTTAAGATTTTAACAGATTATAATAAATTTTTGGTGATGTGGATTCACACATCCGTTAAATATTAACAAAAATTATTTTAATTATACAAGTATTTCATCATTAGATGTCGAACGGTGAATACGCTTATAAGAAATAACTGTTGAAAGATACTTGATGCTGCTAATATTTAATCGATCTTTTCCACTTTATAAATCTGCATATTGAAAATGCTGCTTGAAACTTTATTTATATACATTATTGCTGCTACTAGAGATGCCAATTTCGAGGTCGCTCTACTGGCGTACTAGATCAACGTGCAGCCTTCTCTTTACCGATCTACGGTTTCATCTGGGACATTACATATTAGTATGTATATTGAGTTAGGTGTATCGAGAAAATGACCATTGTCCGAAGAATCAAATAAATTAATAAATGGATATCCTGATTTAATTTACGATAGTGCAAAAATTAAATGTACAGTTTGCGATGTTTTTAACGTTAACGAGGAATTTTTATTTCACTTATATGCAACGATATTTACTCTATTATCCAATGAATCATTTTGTTCAATCTGGAATAAATACGCGAAATATCCGTTAGCTAGTCGGACAGCGTTACAAAATTTTCTACCATCCGTCCGTGAACGTATTGATTATAGGATTAAATCCGATTTGAAAAATAAGAAACTGGTTACGTGTTCACCAAATAACAGATCATAAAAAATTCTGTTGTTAATATATGATACGTACAATGGAATTACTTCAAAAACCATCTTTAATTTTACTAGTTTCCAGAAGAATGCAATAATGTACTGTCGAAGTAATATCAAAGTTGTGTGTTAAATACGTGGCAAAATTTTGAACTTTCAACAAAGCACCTGTCAATGTTTATGACTGATGGCGCCATTGTTTGTAGGCCGGTTTTCCAGAAAACGTGGGCTAACGTATTATATGTTACGTGTAAATTTCATACTATTCATCTTGTGACAGTGCATGTAAAATATAATAGCGCATATAAAATCAGTGTTTCTCAAATCCCTAAAACGTATTCGTGAATTTGGCAGACTCTATCCCGGCATCCCTGAACCATCAGAGCTGCTTTTTACACGTTGGGGAACATGGTTTTACTATTAAAGTACATTTACTATTATAAATACAATCAGAAAGAACTTGCAGCTATCAAGCAAAGCCAGTCAATATTTCAAGATGTATTAGAACAGACTTAAAAACTATTCGGAACAATTACTTCGGATTAATGGAGGCAATAGAAAAGTTAGGAAATCCTTTGCTGTCGTTAATGGACTCTGTCAAAATAGTGATAGACCTTTGTTGAAACAACTATGGAAATACATCTAATGTTGCAAATATTTAACCGATGTTATTCCACTTTGTGGAACGGTAAGTTTTCCACCACGCTTTATAAATTTACAACTTATTATTTCTTTTAAGTGCGTACTATAAAACGCACGCCTATGACGCATACCGCTTTTTGGATGTTTTATTTATTAGCTGTTAAACCCTTTACATTTCTTCGAAGTACGCACTGTTGAATGAACGCTCGCAGTGCCAACTTTATATGTAACTAATTAATGAAATATTTTAAATGTAAATAGAATGATAACTTTGAATTTTCTTGAAAATAATTTTACTAAGAGGTTTTTTTAGCATGCGACAAAAGCTATCTGCACTGATTATATTGATTATAAAGGAGTCGATTGCATATCGTACATTCGTTTTGTTTGCATAAGAAAATACAGAGTGACTTTTATGTTTGTTTTGCTTTATCGAAATACGTATAATTAATTAATGAAGTATATAAATATTATGCTTGCGTTTCTATTTTTTCTAATACATTTACTGCAATATAGAAAGGAACCATAAAAATTCTCTTTAAAATTGCGAATATATTTGAAAATTCCCTTTTTCCATCCAACTTAAAAAAATCTCTCATAATAACTTTTCTCTCGTACATGAACACTGTTTTTAAAGTTTGAATTGAATTGACACAGGAATATTTATTTACATTATGTTCAGAGATATAAAAAAATTACGCAGTGGCGGCTCGTGAGTATTTGACATGGTGAGGCAGATAGAATAATAAATATTCAAAATTGTTTACAATTGATTAATAAACTCTATATACCTACTACATATAAAAACAGTTTATATATATTTATATATATATAGGGCTTCCAGTACAAACAGGGCTGCCAGACGTGAACTGAGCCCTATATCGCGCCCCATTCGATTTTTAAGGGAAAACGAAGTTTCAAAGCAAACCCTTGTGAAACGAAAATAAATATTCTAAAAAATCAAACAAATTATAAAAACATTAATCGAAAATAAGAACTCAATCTTCTAGGATTTAAAAATAAAAAATAAATACATTCCTATTATAATATAAAATTTAATAATATAACAAATATATACATATATGTGTATATATATTGTATAAATCAACAACAATCCAATAACAAAATTTCAAAATTACATGCAAAATGAAAATATTTTAAAATACAGAGAATTTCCTTTATTGGCATTGCACGTAGAATTACATTTAATAGATTTTACTTCTTGTATAGCAAAGGTATCCTCCGGTTTTTTGTGTTAGCAAAATAATCAATTACATCATTATAAAATCGTTCATCCCTCGTCATCGTTTTAACCAATTCCTTTTCGATTGCAATTAGTGCACAGTTACTAAGTCTTTGTTGTCCAATTGTATTTCTAACATACGATTTTATACGTTTCAATGTGGAAAAACTTCGCTCAACGGACGCGGAAGTTACCGATATGGTAACTACTATACTTAGCAATTTAAAAAGTTCTGGCATACAGATGGCTAACTTTTGTTAGTGCATAAATCTTAACATTTCACATGGTGTTTTAGAATTACCAAGGAGTTGCATGTCACTATAAATAACAGCTAATTCATTTTTTAATTGAATTTGATCAAAAAATTTATATTGTTCAAACAAATTATTTAAGAGCCTCTGAGGAAATGCCTTCGAATATTCTTCAAATTTACTTTCTGTTAATAAATCAAAAAAAGCAAGTTTTTCTAAATCAATAAATCTAATTTCAATTTGACTAATAAACGTATCTAGAATTTCGAAAAATAATTTTCTATAATTTTGTTTAGTATCTGGAACGTCATCAATTCTACGCCTTTTATGTGCAACAGATTCGTCAGACATCGAATTTTCGTATACAGTACTGAAATATGTATCACACTCCCGAAATTCTCTAAACTTATCAAGCAAAAAACTTAATTATTATTATTATTATTGAAATTTCTGTTAGACTTACCGTGTATTGTAAGAGATTTTGATAAACCAGGGTTTGGTCTTGGAAGGTTTTTGACATATAATTGATCTTCTACCGATAGAACAACGAACGTATTTCTTATTAAAAAATCTACAATGTCTTGTGTATTTCTTACATTTTCTAAATCCATATTCACAATTTTTAAATCACTGAAAATATCACTAAACAAATATTAAAATATTTAACCTAACTTTGTTATTCCCCCAAGTTTAACTGCTGTAATTTGCGATTCGGGCCGAGAATGTCAGCCTCGAGTATATTCGGTAGTTCGGCGATTGTGATTCGATGAGAGGCTCAGTTTAAATTGGCTTCAGACTAAATAATACATACATACATACATTGATATCTAAATAATATCTACTTGAAACAATAAAAATACTCCTGTTAAAAAATATTGAGAAACTGTACAAGAAGAATGTAAACCTTTAGACATCTTTATATCATTAAATAAATACTTAATTTATCCTATTAATAATGCTTTCTATATTATTAAAAAATTCAAAAATCTCACAATAAAGTTAGAAAAATCTATTAAATTTTTGAATATTTTTTCTTCTTTGTTATCTTAAATATGTAGCTAATACTTTACTGTAATTTCCATAGAAATTGAGAATTTTTTTAACTGCTGTAGTGCGTTATAAATTTTCAATGAGAGGCAATGAGTGGCCGGGCCTCAAATATTCGTGTTTAGTAGGGATATACATAGATCAAGCATGAAGTTGGTCGGGGCAAGTATACGCGCTCGTACATTCGCACGGAATTAAAATGAAATGATAAATTTGTACTTTGCTTGTAATGCCGGTTTATTTAAAACTATTTTCTTATTGTTTATAAGATAAATTCTGAATAAAAGATGATAATTAATTTATAAAGAATTTTAAAAGTATACATATTATTCTTGTTATAATTCCAAGATTTAGATGGTGAGGCACTGCCTCACCTGCCTCACCTGACCAGCCGCCACTGAAATTACGATATGTAAACTCATAAATTTGTACATATATAATAGTGAAACAATTGCTCAGTTGCATAATCTAAAGAAAGAAGAACTCAATTGTAAAAATGTACGTTTTATTAAGAAGAACAAAAAAATTATGTTATAATAATGATACTTTAAATGGATATTTTACGTGAGGTTACAATTATTGAGCTTACAATTAAAAACAATTTATTGATCACGATGATCCAGATTTGTTGGAATTCGAACTGTTGCTGGTGTTTGGTGATTTATCTGAAAAGACACACACGTATGTATATTGTATTTATGTTTAGACTTTACACACATTTTATTAAAACAAGCTTTGATTGATCCTTGCCTTTGGATGGTTTAAAAATAATAAACGAAGAAAATATATGTATATTCAAGTAAAAAAGTGATTAATTTAAAGTCTGTAAGGAGATAATGTAGTTGCGATATATTCATGTGGCAATATCCTTGGTTAGCGTTTGTTATAGGACCAGCGAACACGTCATATTTTAAAAGGCTGTGACGTTTAAAGGAATCCGTGAGATGGGAAGTGACTATTGCGATCAATAGGGATTGACTAATGGCAATTCAGAGAAAACGTACTAAAATTGAGACACAACAATGGAGTGTAATTAAAATGATTGCGGCATTAAAAACAATATCATTAAGAGTAGTCTGAAAACCATCATACAAAAAAATAATAACTCTAGTAAATGTCAAAAGCAAAACTAAAAATTTCAGCGCTTATGTATAAAATAAAACATATACACAGCAAGGGATGCAATTAATGAACAGATAGTTTAATAAATAGATACAAACAATTCACTTTTACCAAGTTTATTTGACTAATATAAAACTTTTTAATCGTCTTGAACTTATTACTAGAGGCACCGGATTTCTTTCCGGCAGTGCTGCTTGCATCTCATAAATAGCGCATTGTAGCATAAAGGTGTCGTGCGTGTATAAATATGTCCACGTACACAAACACATGCTCTATAAAATATGATGTCTTTAGAGTTTAGTATTTTAGAATATAATTTATTTCCAACATGCGAAGAAGCCATGGTGTAGCGAAACAATTGTTGTGTGCAATTATTAATAAATAAAAATATGTAGGTAAAAATTTTAACAATCTGTGTATTTACTACTAAAGCAATCAATGTGAATTTTCATATTGATAGCTTTAGTAAGCAAAGGCCGAATCAATTCAATATGGGAAATATTTATGACGCTACAAAAGATGTTTTCACGTTGGATTTTAAGGAAGTTTGTAAACTCGATCTGTATAAAAACAAAAAGTGATGAAATTTTCGTCGTACCAAAGAAGCCTTTGATTTTAACAAAGTCATATTTGAATATTTTTAAAAATAAATAATGGTTACTCATTTATTTCGCCATTCGTCACTCATAAAGAATTTATTTTATAAGCATTTTATGCAAATTTCCAATGCGTTCAAGAGTTATTATATTAGACTTTCAAACGAAAAAATTTTTGATTAAGTAACAGTTAACTAGATGTAAGATTATCTGCAAAATTGTGTTAAAAATTTATGAAATCTATACAATAGTTTATGCAAAAAATAGTATATAAATGAAATTGCGTTTATAACTAGAGCTGTCAATTCTTGGTGTCGAATCAATAGTCACCAGAAGTCGGGACTTGTGTACCTAATTAATTCACAGAGTGAATTTAGTACATCGCGTTTACTCGGTGAGAACAGTTGTGTTATTTGTTATATTTCTGCTTTCGTATATAGCGTAATGACGTGAGAAGGTTGTGATAGTGCTATAATTAGTAGAAAATGTAATGTGGGGATGTTAATAGAAGAATTTCGAGAGTATAAGTACGATGGGGCAAAAATAATATGTACGGCCGGTGATAAATCTTTGTTCTCCCTATATGCAAAAAGTGGCGTAAATGCTTATAATGACGTTATTTTTGATTTAATTTTGGTGTTTACTGTTTGTAATTTATCATTTCCTTTATTTATTTAAAAATGTATTCGTAAAATCTGGGTTACATATAATGACAATGGAAATTATCATTCCAGCAACATTACA